>CM061142.1:555142736-555212220 GCA_030789695.1 Scilla litardierei
GTTTTGTTGTGTCATGTGCATGTAGGGCTTTTGCACATGCACATGCACATAGTAGTAGAGTCTCCCTCAGATAGAGAGAGAGGGCATAAGGGGAATCTATTAAGAGAATGTGTTTGCACTGTGTGGGTCTTTTATTTCTCTCCTGTTTCAGCATGCAAATGCAAATGCAAAGCTGAGAGCTAGAGAGAGAAATGAGGGCCAACTCATAAAGCTAAAGCTGCATGCTGCATGCCCCCCCCTCCCGCTCTCTATTCTGATGAGCCGAGATAATCCGTTCTCTCTCTCTCTCTCTCTCTAACTCTTTCTTTCTCTCTCACGTTGCATCACATGAGCTCAATCATGGACATAATCGTATGTGGGATCTCTGCATTTGAAGGTGGTCAGGAATCAGATTCGAAGTTGCCTTTTCTTAGCTGCATGTTCCCTACACTATTATATGCTTAACAAGGAAGGTCTCTCTCTCTCTCTCTCTCTCTCTTCCCAGTGTCTCTGTAAAAACTAGCTTCCCTATCTTCCTAATTAATTTACTAATTCATTATTCTTTGCATAATGTGCTAACATGGTATCAATTTATGTATTATTAGAAATATTAATTTGGGATTAATTACAGAGACGCAAATTCTAGAATAGTTTTGGGGTTTGGATTAAGGATTAAGAATATTTTATAGCAAAGGTTTCCTAGTTCCAGCAAACCCTGTGCTAAGGCAGGTTTGCTTTTATGAGGCATCCCAGAGGATGAAATGAGGCGTCAATCAACTTTTGATGCAATTTCATGGAAGCTCACTTGATCTACTGTTGACTGCTTTTAGCCACATGAGCAGAGACATGCACCTTGCAATGCCAACATTAATTCTCATTTCTACAACCTCAATTTTCAGACATGTGAATTGAAGATGTGATTAAGTTCCAAATCTGCTCGTCGTTACTACTTACTGCAACCTTTTCTTTAACAGATTCCTCGAGAAACAAACCCACTAAACAAGTGCAGGCTCTCCTTGGGTCCAAAGGCTAAATAAACATATTGCAAGGAGAATTAACATTACAAAATCCCAATTCCGCTAGGATATATAGCTATGTGTATAATTTTATTAACCGAAGAATGTATAACGAGAGCTGAATTCAGCCTAGCTTAGGTCCCATGTTTGTTTAGTGTGCTTGTTTCTCGATATCGTTGTGGTTGCACCTATTCTCTTTCTTAGCATATGTTGCACTGATACAGACACATCGACATAAGATAAAATTTTGAAAAGCATATATATTAAAAATAAAAATATCATGTTCGATATATACATATGTCCGCCGTTCGTATCCGACACATATTCAATCTAGTATGGCTCGGTGATTGAAATATCTGTGCTTACTAGTTTGACCTTTAAAAAATTTAAACATATTGTTTACTCTTACCAAACTTAAAAATGGCTCGGCCAGCCAGGGACGGAGCCAGGTAGGGGCCAGGGGGGGCACGTGCCCCCCCCCCCCCCCCCCCCCCCCCCCCCCCCCCCCCCCCCGAAAAATCGAGAAAAAAAAAACTTGTACCCTTGTATTAAAATTTTTAATATGACAATAATTTTATGAATAACGTTCATATTATGACAGAACTAGCAGGCTAGCTTGGTGGTAGACCGTGTGAATGTTAGGGTTGTCAACCAGGGTTCAAATCCCAAGCCATGCAATGGTTAATTTGAATGTTTACTTTTTATTTTTTTCCCTTAGTGAAGGAATTATCATGGCAACATAGTATTTACATATAAATTTCAAAGAAAAACACCAACAACAAGCTGGCTTGGTGGTAGGACTGCGTGAATCCTATGTTGACAACCTGTGTTCAAATCTCGCACCTAGCAATTCTTAAATTTTTTCGACCTCTTAAACATATTTATACCCTTCTATTAAGGGAATTATCATGGTTATTTATAATTTTCAAAGGCTTTTTCCACTTAGGTTTTGCAAAGGCACCGCGGTTATTTTTTTACACGGGTTTTGCAAAGGAACGAGTGGTTCGTCATTGGATTTCATATCAGCCATTATGATTTGACAAAATGATTTGCTTTATAATGACTTCTTTTTTGCTCGCTTAAAATACGCAGTTTGTATTTTTGCCTCTTTAAAATACAAAACAGGGATGCGTTCTAAGAATCTCAACTTGTTAGCTAGTTATCATTGTTATTTGGCAGTGTTCTCAGAATCTCAATGTATATAAATTTTTACCTCCTTAAAGACATGTATTTTTTTCCTTGGTTTTGCAAAGGAACAGTTGTTTGTCAACACTTTTGATCTATCCTTGGGTTTCGCATCAGCCATCAGGCAAACAGGTCGGCGTTCTCAAGGTAGTTATTTTTTGGTAGTACTCTCGAGGTAGTTATAGCATAAGTAACATTATGCGAATTTCTTTAACTTATAGTATGTTAGTTTTTTCGAAATTTATGTGACTCTTTTTCCAAAAAATTTGATTCGTCTAAGGAAATTGTGCCACCTCTGAATTCAATTCCTGGATCCGTCACTGCGGCCAGCAAGCTTTTTTTAACTGATTATGCATAATTTTTCTTTTTCTTCCATCCAATAATTGATGTTTTATGGTAATTGCTATTTACCGCTCTTCGTAGTTGAGCATTTTTTAATTAAGCTTTTGCTTCGTAAACTCTCGGTCACTTTCATTTCAAGCAATCTATTAAATCAACACGTACTTGTTTTCAGTTGAAAGCATTTGATAGCTCTGGCACTCACTCACGCAAACTAGAGGACAAAAGAAAACCAAGGCACAACAGAGAAAAATAAAGAAAAGACGCACTGAGTTGTGGCTGCCTTTTTTGAGATGATGGCAGCTTCTATTTTTTTGTTCTATTTATAAATGCGAAAGCAAAACAGAAAATAAACCAACCTGCCGAGAATTTTGGGCAGAACGTGCGGAGAGTTTTGCAACGCCCTCCCCCCAGACTCGGTCACGCCTCCTACATGCACGGCCTGACCTGGCCTCGTTTGTTATTCCCAAACAAACAACTAACAGAAAGAAAACAAGATTATCTAACAAACTCCCCCTAATCTAGTTGTTCTGAATGTTGACGATGCCGAGCTTCGCGCGCAGGCCCTGGAACTTGACCCGCCCAAGTGCTTTGGTCAATAGATCTGCTAGCTGATCGTCGGTGTGGACGTAGTCGACGGTGATCTTGCCGCCTTCGACACACTGCCTGATGAAATGGTAGCGTGTCTCGATATGTTTGCTCCGGTCATGGAAAACCGGATTCTTGCAAAGTTGAATCGCTGATTTGTTGTCCACGAGTAGAGTAGCTCCCCCGGTCTCCTTGTCGAGAAGATCACTGAGCAGCTGTGCGAGCCACACACCTTGGCATGCTGCAGTAGTTGCGGCAATGTACTCCGCCTCGCAAGACGATAGTGCAACCACTTTCTGCTTCTGTGATTGCCAGCTTACCGGGCTTCCCCCGAGAACGAACACCACGCAGGTAGTGCTTTTTCTGTCGTCGACATCGCCGGCCATGTCGGCGTCGCTGTACCCCACGAGTTTAGCTCCGGAGATGTCCTTGGCGTAGCGACATCCGTAGCCAATAGTACCAGCAATGTACCTGAGTATGTGCTTGACGGCGCTCCAATGCTCGGTCGTGGGCGACTCCATGAAGCGACTGATGTAGCCGACGGCGAACGTGATGTCGGGCCGCGTGTGTACCAAGTAGCGTAGACTCCCGACAATACTCCTGTAGAGCGTCGTATCCACCGGTGGGTTTGAGCTCTCCTTGCTCAGTTTCAATCGTGGCTCCATTGGGACGTGGACCGGGTTGCAACCGGTCATACCCGCCTTTTCGATCACCTTGGCCGCATATGCAGTCTGTCGTAGCGTGATCTCACCAGCGCCTTGTCGTACTTCGATGCCGAGATAGTAGCTAAGCTTGCCAAGGTCGCTCATATGGAACTTGGCCTTCATCTCCTGCTTAAAATGATCGATGGCCTTCAAATGCGCGCCCGTGACGATCAGATCGTCCACGTACACGCCCAGCAGGAGCTTCTCATCGCCGACGCCACGGGTGTATACTGCGTGCTCCGTTTCATTCCTGTGAAACCCAAGTGATAGCAGCGTGTCATCCAACTTGGCGTTCCATGCACGAGGAGCTTGACGTAGTCCGTACAAAGCCTTGTGCAACCGCAATACTTTGTGCTCATGCCCGTCTCGAACGAATCCGGGCGGCTGCGCTACATACACTTCTTCCTCCAGATCGACATTCAGGAATGCAGACTTGACGTCGAGATGGTGTACTTCCCAGCCGCCGTGCACCGCGACCGCCAGCAGCACTCTGACGGAGTCCAGTCGAGCCACGGGAGCAAAGACTTCATCGAAGTCGATCCCCGCACGCTGGACATAGCCCTTCGCCACGAGCCTGGCCTTGTGCTTGATCACTTCGCCGGCACTATTCTTCTTCAACTTGAAAACCCACTTCAGCCCAATCGGCTTTTTCCCTGCAGGCAACTCCGTTAGTGTCCAAGTATGGTTTTCGACGATCGAGCTCAGCTCGTCGAGCATCGCCTTCCGACAGCATGCATGCGGCTCAGCCTCCTGGAATGTCACCGGCTCGTCACCAGTCGCAAGCAGGAGCTCCTCTGTGTCCATCACGTGCTCGCCGGTCGTGGCGTACACGTTGCTGATGGTGCGGTAGCGTCGTGGTGCCTCATTGTTGCCGATCATGGCCGCAGGTGTTGCATCTGGTGGTGGAGACACAAACTCCACGTCGTTCGGCTCAGGGGTCAGTGAGTCGCGAAACGGCGTGGACGTGTCCGGCTCAGGTGTCTGTGCACGCGGCGTGGCCGGCTCCGATCTCCCTTGTGTCGGCGTGGTGGTTCCCCCGCTCGCCGTCGTGATGGGCAGTGTGTGATCCACCGTGAACGAGGACGGACCCGCGTCGGAGCCAACCCAGTCCCAGCATGCCGCTTCATCGGAACACGACGTCGCGTGTCACACACACGCGCTTGCTCGCCGGGTCATACACCCGGTAAGCCTTGGACTCGATGTCGTAGCCGATCAACACCATGGGAATGCTGTGATCATCCAATTTCTTCAGGTTAGGCCGTGTTACCTTAACATGTGCGATGCAGCCGAATGTTCTGAAGAAGTGCACCGCCGGCTTCTTCCCGTGCCAAGCCTCGTACGGAGTCATGCCACGCACACTCTGGGTCGGTGAGTAGTTCAGGATGAACACCGCCATGCTGACTGCCTCCCCCCAGAACGTGCCTGGCATCTTCCTCGCCTTCAACAGACAACGCGCCATGGACTTGACGGATTGGTTCCGCCGTTCGACGACGCCGTTCTGCTGCGGGGAGTACGGCGCCGTCAGCTGTCGGTGCACACCGCGATCGGCACAGTAGTCCTTGAACTCCACAGAGGTGAACTCGCCACCTCGATCTGTGCGCAGCATGCGCAGCTTCCTCCCGGTCTCCACCTCGACAGCAGCTTGGTACTTTTTGATCGCGGCCGCCGCCTCATCCTTGTATGTCAGCAAAGTGGCCCACATGTAGCGGGTTTTGTCGTCGACGAGGAGGAGGAAGTACTTCCTCCCTCCGTGTGTTGCCGGCGTGATGGACCCGCAAAGATCACCGTGTACGAGGTCGATGCGACCCTCGACACGATAATTCACCATCTGCGGGAAGGGTGCGCGCCTCTGTTTGCCGACGAGACACGCATCACAGAGTTGATCCACGTGTTCGATGTGAGGAAGTCCGCGCACCATGCCATCGTGCGCGAGCTTGCGCAGCGCCTCGAAGTTCAGATGGCCGAAACGCCCATGCCACAGCCAAGCAGTGTCCCCTGTACTAGCTGACATGCACACCGGTTTCGTAACATTAAGGGAAATCACATACAGCCGGTTGCTAGTCCGCGTTACCTTGACGAGGAGATGTTGTCGATCTCGCACGCGCATGACGCCGCCTCTGATTAGCACCTCGCAGACCACCTCATCGAGCTGCCCAAGGGAGATGATGTTGCTGTGGAGCTTGGGTATGTAGTAGACGTTGGTGAACATGCGGTGCCGGCCACCATGCACCGTGAAAAGCACAGTGCCGCGCCCTCTGATCTCCACCACTGAGCCATCACCGAACCGGACCGACCCAGCCACACCTGTGTCCAGCTCGGTGAACGCGGCGCGGTCGCCCGTCATGTGATTTGACGCCCCAGTGTCTAGGTACCATACGGCGTCCTACACGTCATCCTCCTTGCCGAGCAGGACCTCGGCGCGTTCTTCGTTGAGAAAAACAGAGCAGTCGCCGCCGCAGTGTTCTGACTCGGCCTGTGCCATGGTGAGCGATGCAACTTCAGCCATGAGGAGTGCGGGCTCCTCATCCTCCACCTGCACGAGGTTGGCGGCCTCGTCACGTTTCTTCTTCTGCAATTACGCGCCCAGTGCCCCAGTTTATCACAGTACATGCACTTGTCCTTCTTGACGTCGCGGCCGGCACCGAATGCCCTGCCTCCGCCGTCGCGCACGACCTCCTTGCCACGCGCGTCCTGCGCCTTGCCTCGGCGCTTGTTTGGGATGAAGCCGCTACCACCATGGCTGGAGGAGCCGTCCTGTTCACGCCGCTGCATGCGCGCGAGCCACTCCTCCTCCGACAGCAGGAGCTTGTCGCTGCCATCCTCTGCCGCCTCCAGCTCAAACCGTTCCTCGGCCGCTTTGAAATGACCGGTCAGGTCCTCCATCGAGAGAGTGTTCAGGTCGAGCAAGCTCTCCACGGACATGACCAGCTGTGAGTACCGCTTGGGGATGACGCGTAGGAACTTCTGCATGACTTTCTTCTCCTTGATCTCATCACCGAGATCAGATAGTTTGCTAACAATGCCGGTTAGACGCAAAGACAACTCATCGATTGACTCACCAGGTTTATGCTTCAGCTCCTCGAACTCGGTCCTGAGCGTCTGAGCTTTGGCGTCGCGCACACGTTCAGACCCCATGCGCAGGGTCTTGAGTGTCTCCCACGCCTCCTTTGCCGTGGGCTTTACCGCTAGAGTTGCGATCATCTCTGACGACACGGCGCGGAGGATGGCCTCCATTGCCTTGCGGTCGTTGCGGTAGCCGGTGCCGTCGGTGACGGCCTCTGCGCCCTCGACTACCCGCCACAGGCCTCTCGCCTGCAGGATGACCCTCATCAAGAGGACCCAGTCGCTGTAGTTTGATCGTGTCAGGATGGGGTACGTCGTTGTCCCGCACGGCTCCTTCATCATCTGCGGTAGCGCAAGCTCGCGCCCATGGCCACTTGCCATTTGATTGGTGGGGATGCGCTCCATCGTGAGGTGCCGAAGAACTCGAACCGGGCTCTGATACCACTTGATAGCTCTGGCACTCACTCACGCAAACTAGAGGACAAAAGAAAACCAAGGCACAGCAGAGAAAAATAAAGAAAAGACGCACTGAGTTGTGGCTGCCTTTTTTGAGATGATGGCAGCTTCTGTTTTTTTTTGTTCTATTTATAAATGCGAAAGCAAAACAGAAAATAAACCAACCTGCCGAGAATTTTGGGCAAAACGTGCGGAGAGTTTTGCAACGCCCTCCCCCCAGACTCGGTCACGCCTCCTACATGCACGGCCTGACCTGGCCTCGTTTGTTATTCCCAAACAAACAACTAACAGAAAGAAAACAAGATTATCTAACAGCATTCATTTGGGATTAGACTAAACTAACTTTAAACATCAGTCCAACTCAAATTAAAACTACTAATAAAGTGCCAAAAAATTATGTAATTTAATTTCATCCATATGAATATTATACTGTGCACCCTCAATATAGACGTTCGGTCTTCGTCCCTTATCAGTTGCGTCTGAAACCCAACCCGAACCTCAACCATATGGAGAAACAAACACACTAAACAAACACGGGCGTGAAAGTTGGCTCGATTGAGGCGCTGGAGAAGAATTGGTTTGACAACCGAGCTATCTTGTGCAGAGATAGCTCGCCTGTGCTCAGATCCGACCTATCTGACTCTGCACAAGTCAGATAGATGCCGAGCTATTGGACTTCAACAGACATTGGTTCCTCGGTTCAGAGGATCGACGGATCATGGATTGACAGCGCTACAGTCCGAGCTTCGGATAGCTCGGACAGATCGGCTCGACACTTCGTTTGCTCGGTCTTTAACTGGAAGCTCGACAGTATGGAGGGAGCCTACTATAGGGCGGCGCCCTATCTGTTGTAGAGTTACAATAGGCTTGGAATTCGGATTCATATCTTTTGGGAAACCCGCCTCAATGATGACACCTATTGTACCCTTGGGCTATATATAGGGTGTTTTAGATGAGGGTTTTACACGTGTGGAACACGGATAGAACTATAAGCCGTCATTTGTGATAGCCAATTTTAAGAGATATTGTTGATAGCTTTTGGAGAGAATTTGTGTGCTTCTTCTTTATTGTGAAGAGAAAAGATTTGTATTCATTCTTTCCTTTCGTAATAAATCTCATTTGTGTACCCTTGGCTGGTCAACGGCCTAAATTTGTTATCTCTAATAGCGCTTCATTTGATTGTTTGTTGCTCATCCTCGTCTCGATCATCTAACGGTTCTTGACTTCCGCACTCACGCACAACAAACTGGTATCGGAGCTCAGCAATTTCAGAGATCTACGGAGGAGATGTGTCATGCCCCGCTTCCCAAAAATGTGGAGGCGAAGCGTGAGAAGGTCCGCTCAGACTTGAAGCTGCAAAGCTCCAAGCCCGATAAGCGTCAATCAATATTTAATTGGCAGGTCCTTGCAACGCGATACGAAACAAAGATAATAATAAAGGAAATGAGACAAAAGACAATCTCAGAATATCCATCATATTAAATTCCAACATCACAGAAAAAGCCACCAGGCTTAAAGAGAAAAGAATCTAAGGGCCCAAACATGGCCAACAAAAGTACAAAGTACAAACAAAGGTGCCACGCACCGACAACTAACAGGAATCCTAAGACAGAAAGGAAACTCAGCAAGGTCACCGGTGTCCACAAGACTCCACCACAGCAACAAAAGTGCGACAGCAGCACCAAATCCCCTGCAACAAGCTCTGGCTCTGGGTCTAACATGTGACACCCAAAAGAGAGAGGGGCACATGTCAGCAAGTCTAAAAAGACTTGTGCAAGAAAACTGAAAGTAAGGCAGACTAACAACCTAATAGTTATAGTATGCATGACATGGCAGTTATAACATGAGTGCACAAGCAAGACATGGTGTAACAATAAGTACAAGAGAACAATTATCGGGACAAGTCAAGAGTAGCCAAGCTACTAACAATCTCAATCTTTTCAATAGTCACGTTCACGTTGTTTGTAGATGTTTACGCCTTACAGCTGAATGGTTTGGCATTCACGCTGAGTGGCCGCTTAACACTACCCCAGAACCCAGATTTTACGCCTTACAACTGCAGTTGCTGATCGGGCATACTCCCAGTTGAATGACTGCTTAACTCTTGCCCCATCCCACACGTAAACAAGCCAGGGTCCCTGTACATGAGCCCAGTAAATGAGCCAGGGTTGCCCCGCACGGAAGCTTGTTTTCTATATCACGAATCAGGAAGTATTTGGCGTAGGGGACACCTAGCCTCAATATCGAGCGCTGGGGTTAGCAACTCATTATGCTCGCTTCTGGTCACGAGCCATGAAGTACAAGTATTGTAGCGTGTGCTACGCAATCACGTGAACATTTAAAGAATGCAATGACATGACAATTAATTCGCGTACCGGTAATTGGAATTAAACATGGCATGGTAGTTTTATGCAACATGATAAATGACGGAACTAGCTTCGTTGTCAAGCTAGATCCTGAAATTGCGCCTAGGCGAGTATCATTTCGTCGCCTAGTCTCTTTTACGCCTACAACAAGCAAATGGCCTAAGACATGGCCCAAAACCCTAAGTGGCAAGTTTCACTTGCCTGGCACCGAGGAGAACGATCAACGAAGGCACATCACACAAATTTGTTATCTACGGGAATGGATCACTGTCATGAAAAAACAACATTAGAATGGTAACTAATCCGTATTCACAATCGAACCCTACGATTTCTAATGATCCATTTTATTAGGGTTTCACAAATATCAAGTGTGGGTTATGAGATTATTAAAGGAAGAATACTACCCGTGAAGAAGCGGAGGAACGACGCCGAGAACTACGGCGACGGAAGAACGATCCGGCTCAGATCTGGAAATGGGGGAAAATCTGGAGAAATGGGTTTGGATGAGGCTTTTGGGGATTTGATGAGGGTTTGAGGTTGAGGAGAGGTAGGATATGTGAAATGAGGTTTTGGATGATGATGGATGAGCTTGGGATGAAGGATCAATGGTTTGGTGAAGAAGGGGGCTCAATGGGGGAGAAATTAGGGTTTGGGTGATGAGGAAGAAGAAGAAAACGTTTGGAGGGGTATTTATAGGGCTTGGTGGCGGCTAGGGCAAAACTAGGGTTTCCTGGGCTGATTAGTCGGTCAAAGAAGGATTGGTGACCGACTAGCTTGGGAACTAGTCGGTCGGTTGATCAACTGTGACCGACTAGAATCAAACAGTGAAAGAAGGGGAAAATCTGGGAAGTGAATTAGTCGGTTTGTGAAGGCCCGTCGACCGACTAGTTGGGAATCTAGTCGGTCGGTGAGTGTTCATGAACCGACTAACGAGAAACAGTAGCTTAGGTAAAATTAATCAAAGGAACTAGTCGGTCTGAGAGCAAGTTCTGACCGACTAGTTTCACATCTAGTCGGTCGGTGGTTGTTCTTAGACCGACTAAGAGTAAACAGTAACTCGGCTGGAAAAACGATCAATGAACTAGTCAGTTGAAGAACAATGGCTGACCGACTAGTTTGTAATCTAGTCGGTCGAAAGATGTTCTTAGACCGACTAAAGATAAACAGTAACTCCTGAATTATAATCAAAGCCCACTAGTCGGTCCATTAAGGATTGCCGACCGACTAGATTGAGATTTAGTCGGTTGGTTCTCCTTCTTGAACCAACTAACGTGCACGAAAAGTGTCGATTCGAAGCGCGAAGCTTCGGGAAGATTTCTAAGGCTTCTAGGATCAATTTATACTCTAAGATATGATCGATAAGAAGCTCGTCATGAGTGACTTACTCCAAGATCAACGATCCAAGGAAGAGGCTAGGAAATCACAACGAAACGAAAACGAAAGTGAAAGTTACGGAGACGAAAATTCACATCCAAGGAGGAAATCCACCAAGCATATATTTTTAATATAAATAATCCAATTACATGAAAACCAGTCGTTACATCCTACCCACCTTAGAATAAAGTCCGTCCTCGGACTTTCTAACTATAGCTATATCTAGTCACCCTAGTAACTACCCTCAATCAATATCACATCAAAATTTCAACCAAGTACATTCATTTCAAGTGCTTATATATATATATATACTCTAGGTAGTCAATTATTAACACCACGGAAATAAATATATATTCACGCACATAGTACACTTAAACTTATTATAGTCAAACAACTCCATTCACATATTCAAATCATTCATATAGGCAAGTATATTCTATATAACTATAAAACACTTATTACACACTATATGAAAATAACCAAGTCTCTCTTACTTATATGAAAATAATTTCACACTAGAAAATACCATCGGAATCTACACGTATAGGTAACTACCTATGGACAAGACAATAAGAATACACTAGTCCCTATATCTCCTAGTATACGCCAAACAATCAACATGCGAAATCACACCATACAATTGTTAAAACAAGTTCACTATATCTAATATACATTCACCATCATTATAATTTCACAATTTATAGTCATTCAAATGCATGCACACATTTCACCATATTATCACTTCATATATAGTCCTATAGCTATAATCACGACACACCACACATACCATAGTCACCAATTCCTATAACTATCACATACTTACCCGTGTATGGTGCACATCCACGCACGCTAATGCAACATTCATATATACCACTATATACTCAGCACATATACACACTTAGCTTTAGCTAGCACACATATATTCACGCAACCAAGTCCTTAGTGAATAACTATACCACAAGACCAACTCATATAACTATATATTGGTATAGCCACCCACAATCGTGTGCGTAACACAACCAGGCACAAACAACCCAAACATTATACATACATCATCCATCACTATACACCAACCACATATAAAGTCACCAATGTACATAGAGTATACCCACTCAAGCTTGAGTGAGACTCAAATCATAGCAGAATATTCTATATACGTAACACAGCATCCATACATATGCCAATACTATCTAATGCATACACGTCTACCAACATAACCACATACATATCTAAATGTCAACACCCTTAATATCTAATCAGGTAATATCGCATATTTCAATCACTTCATATACCATGATATTATTACAAACATTAGCACACCTATAATTACATTATTCCCCCTAATAAGTACAGTCATCGTATAGTCACATACATGTATCATATATTCATACCATATCCATCCATCTATAATTGGCACACCAATACACTTACTTCATCCATTAGTTAAGATATGCAATAGCCGGGTATACCTCATGGCATACACGCACACAACATCCATAAAAGCAAGCAATACCGATCAAAATTATATTTCTACTACCACAGGTATATCATCTATGTACATAGACGCCCCTAGAGTGGTATAGCTATCCTCGCACATATCCATAAATATTAACACACTTACAATTTCATAACATCATGAATAACTCTGAGTATGTATATATCACCCAATAGGCAAACATTATCATGATATAGGGGGTACACTCTTCAAGCCTACATACTCAACTTAGGTACATGCGCTACGACAACATCACCAAAAGTCTAAGGACCCACTACTAAACTGGCGTGACGTAAACGACGGCAAGCACTAGTGGGATAACTAAGCAGAAGGAAGGAAACCAGGATTAGATAGCTTAACGAAGCAAGATCATAAAAATGGGTTCAGGTAGGGCGAGGACAAGGAGGTAAATAGATCAAGTGGAACTGAGATATAATTGTGGATGTTTAGGCGCAGAAGAAAGATGTAAACATTACTCTCATTAGTTTTCGAAAATAGAACGTGAATGGTATAATTCAAAAACATTAAAAGTATAAAACGATCATATTTGAAAAGTTGGAGTTCTCCTCCGTATAAACGATATTTGAAGATCGATAAAATAGTTGTTCGAAATAAGTTTGAGTTGAAAATACATAGTCAGAGGAAATGATTTATTGGCTTAACAGAAATCATTATGAAAGGAAGTAAAGCGTTCATACGAACATTAAAGACGTAGTTTTAGAAAATATTATACGGCAGTGATTTAACAATGTTGGCAAAAGTTTCGAAACGAAATTAAATTAACGAAAGAATTTTAAACTCGTGCTAAATACTTTCAAGGTCTTTAAGCCAGGAAACAGCTTAAATAATCAATATCGAAACCACCTTTTAGTGTAACCAGGATTTGCCAAAAGAAATCGTTTTACACAAAGCTCTTAACATACGGGCTAATGAGCCTAGCATGGATATATGAAAATATTCGAAATTCAATTTAGTTTAGAAATTATTCTAAAAGCATGTATGGTGAACGGAAAACTTAGTAGTAGGTTTATCAAAATTCGTAATAAGCTTAAAAACCAAATTATGGAAGGTCCAGGTCGGAAAATGGTTACGAAAACGTAATTTTCCAAAAATTGTAACAGAGAAAATGTTGAACATATCTTTGATTTATTGAAAGCTAAAATCATGTGTGACTTGGAAGGTACCTTAAGGGAGCGTGACAAATCATTTGAACGGCATAAACAAGAAAGGAAAAACCTTATAAATCGAATTTGGGGAAAAATTAGAAAGCTCAGAATTTAAATTGATATATGAAAAGGGACGAGATATTTAAATAGGTATGAAAAGTATAGGCTGGAAAAACATTATAAACAATAATCAAATCTCGTCAAAACTTTCGAAATTCAAAAATAAATTTAAGTCAACGAAAGAGTATGAGGTATAAGTATACACTTATTAAAGTTCCGAACAAATCTAAACTTAGGAAAAGGGAGTCGGAAAGATACTTTCAGAAAGTTCAAGATTTGCAACGAAGAGGTTCGAAAACATTATACGGCGGTAGCTTAATATAATATTTCGGTAAAATTTCGAAATTCAAAGAATGAAATCCGATCAACTATAGTGTGAAAATTTAGGCCCATGCTAATTGCTTCCAAGTTTTAAAACTGAAGAGAAATTCCAAATAAATAACATTTAAAATACTCTTTAGAGGGACCCGGATTCGCCAAACAACTGATTTATACAAGATCCCCAAGTACGAGTACAATGAACCTAGTACTGATATATGAAAATAATGGAAGTTCTATTTATATTGGAAGAGATTTTAAAGTATGTATGCTATGCGATTAAAATGGATCTCATAGTTAGAAAATGGTATATCGAATTTTCAAAATAGTGATAGAGTCCTTAAACCGAAATGCAAAATCATAGATTAGAAAATGGTTACGAGATAGCAATTATAATTACAACCATTAGACTCCGAAATCTACAAGGAATTTGACTCAATCGAAAAGTGAGAAATATTAAGTATATACGTAGCGGGTTTAAAACAAAATTTAAACTTAGCGAAAACTTTAATAAGGGAAATCGAAAAATAACTTTAAAAGAAATTAAGCCTTGCGAATGGGGACATTCGAAGGATCAACGATTATCGAAACGTGGTGGTCATGGGAATCAAGGCAAGGGATTTGGTCGGACGATCAAAACATAAATACGCCTAGGTAAAGACTTAGGAAAATCTACGGAAACTCCTACGGTCAACCAACTAAAGATTATGGAACTAAGCGCTAAGACTCTCTAAGGGCTAGACAGCGATGAAATGAGTTCAGCTTGGTCCGAAATCGATGAACCCAAGCGAGAGACCAAAGAATTCTAGAAGTCTATCTTAGTCAAAGCTAGACAGGAACCACTAAGGTAACTCCTACGACGACCAAATCAGCTCCTAGCGGGGAGTCTAACTAACAATCAAGGGCCTCTAACTAGCAAGCACGGACGTCTAACTAAGTCTTCCTACCACCTAGTGACATAGGAAAACTACTAGACTCAAGGCTATAGACTCGGATGTTGCAATTTATTTAATGGACACTCCATAGTTATTATCGTTGTTCCGATAATTCGCAATTGCAAGACGGACCTGCATGGGCCACCAACAAAACCTGTCACGCCCCGCTTCCCAAAAATGTGGAGGCGAAGCGTGAGAAGGTCCGCTCAGACTTGAAGCTGCAAAGCTCCAAGCCCGATAAGCGTCAATCAACATTTAATTGGCAGGTCCTTGCAACGCGATACGAAACAAAGATAATAATAAAGGAAATGAGACAAAAGACAATCTCAGAATATCCATCATATTAAATTCCAACATCACAGAAAAAACCACCAGGCTTAAAGAGAAAAGAATCTAAGGGCCCAAACATGGCCAACAAAAGTACAAAGTACAAACAAAGGTGCCACGCACCGACAACTAACAGGAATCCTAAGACAGAAAGGAAACTCAGCAAGGTCACCGGTGTCCACAAGACTCCACCACAGCAACAAAAGTGCGACAGCAGCACCAAATCCCCTGCAACAAGCTCTGGCTCTGGGTCTAACATGTGACACCCAAAAGAGAGAGGGGCACATGTCAGCAAGTCTAAAAAGACTTGTGCAAGGAAACTGAAAGTAAGGCAGACTAACAACCTAACAGTTATAGTATGCATGACATGGCAGTTATAACATGAGTGCACAAGCAAGACATGGTGAAACAATAAGTACAAGAGAACAATTATCGGGACAAGTCAAGAGTAGCCAAGCTACTAACAATCTCAATCTTTTCAATAGTCACGTTCACGTTGTTTGTAGATGTTTACGCCTTACAGCTGAATGGTTTGGCATTCACGCTGAGTGGCCGCTTAACACTATCCCAGAACCCAGAGTTTACGCCTTACAACTGCAGTTGCTGATCGGGCATACTCCCAGTTGAATGACCGCTTAACTCTTACCCCATCCCACACGTAAACAAGCCAGGGTCCATGTACATGAGCCCAGTAAATGAGCCAGGGTTGCCCCGCACGGGAGCTTGTTTTCTATATCACGAATCAGGAAGTATTTGGCGTAGGTGACACCTAGCCTCAATATCGAGCGCTGGGTTAGCAACTCATTATGCTCGCTTCTGGTCACGAGCCAGGAAGTACAAGTATTGTAGCGTGTGCTACGCAATCACGTGAACATTTAAAGAATGCAATGACATGACAATTAATTCGCGTACCGGTAATTGGAATTAAACATGGCATGGTAGTTTTATGCAACATGATAAATGACGGATCTAGTTTCGTTGTCAAGCTAGATCCTGAAATTGCGCCTAGGCGAGTATCATTTCGTCGCCTAGTCTCTTTTACGCCTACAACAAGCAAATGGCCTAAGACATGGCCCAAAACCCTAAGTGGCAAGTTTCACTTGCCTGGCACCGAGGAGAACGATCAACGAAGGCACATCACACAAATTTGTTATCTACGGGAATGGATCACTGTCATGGAAAAACAACAGTAGAATGGTAACTAATCCGTATTCACAATCGAACCCTACGATTTCTAATGATCCATTTTATTAGGGTTTCACAAATATCAAGTGTGGGTTATGAGATTATTAAAGGAAGAATACTACCCGTGAAGAAGCGGAGGAACGACGCCGAGAACTACGGCGACGGAAGAACGATCCGGCTCAGATCTGGAAATGGGGGAAAATCTGGAGAAATGGGTTTGGATGAGGCTTTTGGGGATTTGATGAGGGTTTGAGGTTGAGGAGAGGTAGGATATGTGAAATGAGGGTTTGGATGATGATGGATGAGCTTGGGATGAAGGATCAATGGTTTGGTGAAGAAGGGGGCTCAATGGGGGAGAAATTAAGGTTTGGGGTGATGAGAAAGAAGAAGAAAACGTTTGGAGGGGTATTTATAGGGTTTGGTGACGGCTAGGGCAAAACTAGGATTTCTTGGGCTGATTAGTCGGTCAAAGAAGGATTGGTGACCGACTAGCTTGGGAACTAGTCGGTCGGTTGATCAACTGTGACCGACTAGAATCAAACAGCGAAAGAAGGGGAAAATCTGGGAAGTGAATTAGTCGGTCTGTGAAGGCCCGTCGACCGATTAGTTGGGAATCTAGTCGGTCCCAACTAGTCGGTCGGTGAGTGTTCATGAACCGACTAACGAGGAACAGTAGCTTAGGTAAAATTAATCAAAGGAACTAGTCGGTCTGAGAGCAAGTTCTGATCGACTAGTTTCACATCTAGTCGGTCGGTGGTTGTTCTTAGACCGACTAAGAGTAAACAGTAACTCGGCTGGAAAAATGATCAATGAACTAGTCGGTTGAAGAACAATGGCTGACCGACTAGTTTGTAATCTAGTCGATCGAAAGAAGTTCTTAGACCGACTAAAGATAAACAGTAACTCCTGAATTATAATCAAAGCCCACTAGTCGGTCCATTAAGGATTGCCGACCGACTAGATTGAGATTTAGTTGGTTGGTTCTCCTTCTTGAACCAACTAACGTGCACGAAAAGTGTCGATTCGAAGCGCGAAGCTTCGGGAAGATTTCTAAGGCTTCTAGGATCAATTTATACTCTAAGATATGATCGATAAGAAGCTCATCATGAGTGACTTACTCCAAGATCAACGATCCAAGGAAGAGGCTAGGAAATCACAACGAAACGAAAACGAAAGTGAAAGTTACGGAGACGAAAATTCACATCCAAGGAGGAAATCCACCAAGCATATATTTTTAATATAAATAATCCAATTACATGAAAACCAGTCGTTACAAGATGAATATGAGTAAATGTGACGATGATAGTTCCTCAAAGGTGTCGACTTCCGGTGGGCATGCTCTAGCGGCTCGAACGATAGTGTCCAGCACGAAGTTCGAAATTAAGAAGTTTGATGGAAAAATCAACTTCGACATGTGGAAATGCAAAGTCTTGGATGTCGTGAACCAACTTGGTCCAGATATCGCATTAGACGAGAAGTCGACATGTGTGTCTGAATTTGAGTGGAAGACTCTGAATCGGAATGCATATGGTACCATCTGACTGTATCTGACCAACAAGAAGAAATACCTATTCATGGAGGAGACGAATGTAAGTAAGTTTAGGAAGGAGCTCGGTGATAAGTACATGAAGAAGACCATGCAGAACAGTCTGCATTTGAAGAAGAAGCTTTTATGTCTGAAGCTTGAAGTGGATGTTTATTTCGAGGAACATCTCAACTACTACAAAAAGCTTCTGACTGACCTTACGAACATCGACGTGAAGGTCGAAAATAAAGACAAAGATATGATTCTCATCAACTATACCCATGGAGTATGATTAGTTGGTGTCGGTTCTTACCTATGGTAAGGAATCGATCATATTTGAAGAGGTGTCCAATGCTCTGACCAGCAACGAGTTTAGGAAGAAAGATGAGACACAATAAGCCGAGCTAACGACGCTCTTACTATGGTGAGAGGTCGAAGTAACGAGAAGGGTGGAGCTTGGAAGGGGTATTTTTGATACAAGCCCAGGGACAAGAGTAGAGGTCCTCATCGTAAGGGCTTAACGAAGGACCAATGTGCTTTCTGCAAAGAAAGAGGACATTGATCAGAGATGTCCAAGGGCGAAGAAGAAGCACGATGCAACAGCCAATGTCGCTAAGGGTGTTGAGGTCGAGGAATGGGTTCTGGTCGGTGCTCCAGAGGACATGACGTCAGATGGTTGGGTGATTGACTTTGGGTGCTCATTCCTTATGACGCCACATAGAGAGTACTTCGCAACCTTTCGAGAAGGGAGTAAGAGTACGGTCCTATCGAGCAATGACTGAGCTTGCAGCATTACGGGCATCAGAACTGTTCGGATGAAGATGGACGACGGTGTTACATGAGACATCAATGAGGTATGCTATGTTCCTGACCTAAAGCGTAACCTCATATCGCTTGGCTCACTCGATGCCATGGGCTGCCAAGTGATAATGGAGAATGGAGCTCTGAGGATAACCCAAGGAGCTATGATCGTGATGAAGGGAAAGCAGAAAGGAAACCTATACTACTTGGATGGTTTAGTTGTGACTGGCACAACAGCTCTGACCATGTGAGGAAATCGAGATGATTGCTTTAGTGGCACAAGTGTCTAAGTCATGTTGGTTTGAAAGCTTTGCAGAAGTTGATTGAGGGAGATAGTCTAAAGTTATTAAAGACCGGGAAGGTTGAGTTCTGCGAGCATTTTTTCTTCGTCAAATAGACACGTGCTTCCTTTGGGACAACAAACCATAGTACAAAGGGAGCGATTGACTATGTTCATACCGACGTATGGGGGTCGAGTAGGTTGGCCTCATTGAGAGGTAAACACAACTTTGTGTTATTTATTGATGATTTCTCACACATGGTGGGGATGTTTCCTCTGAAGTCAAAAGACCAAGTTCTGAACACTTTCATCGAGTGAAAGAAGCTGGTTGAGACTCAAACGGGTCAGAAAGTCAGGCAGCTCCGAAGTGACAATGGTGGAAAATATAGGTCGGACCTCTTCAAGATGTTCTACAGATCAGAGTGGATTCAGGGGCACTTCAGTGTCAGTGGTACGCCACAACAAAGCGGAGTAGCTGAAAGGATGAATCAGACTTTATTGGAGAAAGTCCGATGCATGTTGTCTACTGCATACCTATTGAAGGAGTTCTGGGTGGAGGCCCTAGTGTATACAACCTATTTGGCCAATCGACTACCGTCTGCTGCATTGGGAGGATGACCTCGAAGGTTGATAGAAAAGCCAGTTTTCGATTATGAGTCTCTTCAAATTTGGGGCTGTCTGAGCTACTATGCAGTGAAGGAGGACAAGCTTGATGCTAAAGCCAAGAAAGCCATCTTCTTGGACTTTAGCAATGGTGTCAAGGGGTACATGATGTGGTGTCTTACATAGAATAAGTAGATCATGAGTAGTGTTCGATGAGTCAGCATTACTGAAGAAGGAGCATGAATCGGTGGTAAATACCGAACAAACAAAGACGAAGCTTGTCTACTTGGAAGTGTCTAAGGTTCCAGATAGGTCGGTTACTGACTCAAGCCGACGTGCACCAGAGACTACAGATGATGTACTCCAAACAGATGCTGGTGATGTTGGCGGTTCAAGCTTGGACGATGGAGATATCTTGGCTCCACAGATGACTCAACTGAAGGATTCCATTGCAGTGTTGAGATCAAAGCGTGAGATATAAAGACCTGCACGATACTCGAAGATGGTCCCTTTTCACCTTTCCTGCTGTAAGTATTGACATACCCACTTCTTTCAGAGAGGTGGAGCATTCTGAAGACCCAGAGCGATGGAAGAAAGCGATGGATGAGGAGATGGAATCACTGATGAAGAATGAGACATGTGATCTGGTGGAGCTTCCAGATGGCAAGAAGGAAATTGGGTGTAAGTGGGTATACACCAAGAAGGAAGGAGCTGAAGCTAGATAAGTTTGCTACAAAGATCGCCTTGTATCGAAGGTCTATGCACAGAGAGGGTAGGCATCGACTACAATGACGTCTTCTCTCCGGTGGTAAAGCATCGCTTGATTCAGATCCTGTTGGCATTAGTGGCTCAGCTCAACTAGATGTCAAGACTGTTGGGAGATGTGTACGCCCTCGAGGCAATTTATCTCTGTATAGGTACAAATGTCTTGTTCAAAATAACAGTAAGCTGTTTGGTAATAATTTCCCTAAGTTAACACTACTACATATCCAGCTTTCAGCCACGGACAAATCCATGGCTGAAAGCCGTGGTTCCGTGGCTTACACGTTACGGCCACGGAAAAAAATTCTGTGGCCGATACTGTAGCAGTTGATACCCCCTTTGCGCACGAAATATTCTGTGGCCGATAATCTGCCATGGAATAACGTCCACGGATATCTGTGGCAGATAATTCGCATAAAAAACTATTAAAAAGTATCGACGACGGACAAATCTGTGGCCGATGCATATTTATGGCCAAGGAAATGTCTGTGGCCGATAGTTATCCGCCACAGATAATGTGCACAAAGTTTATGTAAACCGTGCACAAAAACTGTGGACGAAAAACTTTGGCCACGGATATTTTCGTGGCCATAAATTTTCATCAGCCATGGATTTGTCTATGGCCGATACTGTATTGGCCATGGTTTATGTGCACGAATCGTCAATTTTGTGCACATTATTTGTGGCCGATAACTATCGGCCATGGACATTTCCTTGGCCGTGTAGAACTATCGGCCATGGATTTGTTCGTGGCCGATAGTTTAAAATGATTTTTTTTAAAATACAGAATTTCCTACATACAACAATAACATTTATAACAATAATAAACGTACATGTATACAACAAATTAAAGCAAACAACTAAATAAAATTAAATACTTGAAAAAAACAATGACATTAATTATATAATACAAAGCAGCAATTTAAACAAATAAACATATTGTTCGTAGTTTAAACAAATAATCATATAAAAACAATAAAAATGCTATCGAACGCCGTCGCCATCGTCGCCATCGTCGCCATCGCCATCGTCACCGCCATCGCCATCGCCATCGTCACCGCCATCTCCATCTCCATCGTCGCCCCAAGCCCGTATCGAACGCCATCATCGCCATCGCCACCATCGCGCCCAATCCAGCTCCCTTCGCCAAGACCACCACTACTGCCACCCTCAGGACCTGAAGGACCTTCATCGCCAAGACCTCTCTCGCTATATTGACCCAACCAAAAAATAATAATAACTTATACTATAAATCAAAAAATATAAAAACGAGTAAACACACCAAATTATATAGCATGAAAAGAAACACTTATAAAATTTGAGTTTGCCCAAAAACGCTTCAAAATTTGAGTATGCCCAGAAACTGGACAAAGCCAATCGTGCACTTGAGTGCACGTGTGAACGCGAAAATGAATAGGCGCACGCTCTGGGCAGACTGCCCAAAAAACTAGGCAGAATTCTTCCCAGTTTCTGGGCAGAGTCTGCCCAAAAAACTGGGCAGACTTATGCCCAGTTTTCTAGGCAGAAGTCTGCCCAGTTCTGGGCAAATCACTCCCTCCATCCCTCCCTCCATCCCTTCCTCTCACTCTCACTCTCTCTCAAACCCTAACCCTAGGGTTTAAAACGGTCGGAGGAGGAGACATGACCCTAACTCTAATTTCCTAAAGTTTAAAACTTGGAATTGTATTATGAAACTTGGAATCTTAATGCACATTTTATAATGTAATCTTATCTATTGCATATTAAGTATATGATAACTTATTTAATTAAAAATTACTTGACATGCTTCATAGCTATGAAAATAATGAATTTTTTCTTTTTACAAAGCATGTCGTATGTTTATTGAAATATTTTAATGAACCAAATTTACTATATTGATAAGATCAATAAGACGATGCAAATAAAGAGCATTTTTTTAATTTTTTAAAATTATGTTTTTTAAAAATATATTTAATGCATATTTATTCTTTGTTTCATAATCGTTCTAGCAAATAAGTAATAATTTATTGTTGTTATCACTAGGAATGAATTGCAACATTTCTTAATTTCCTACAGTTTTTTGTTCTAGTTCAGTTTATATTTTACATTTGTCGCATGGGTGTTCAATAACATTATTCTTCAAATAGAGTATCAAATAAGTCTATAAATTGATGATTAATAATATATAGGCCTGCTAATTATGTGTTTAAATTTTGTTGTTGTCTACATATCTCTCATGACTATGGGTAAAATTTGATGCAGGCGTTCTTATTAAATGGATTGGGATTTCTTGCCTATTGGTGTCTTGCACTAGAGAAGTCTGCCCAGATCTGGGCAGATCACTCTGCCCAGTTAACGGGCAGACTCTGCCCAGAGCTCTGGGCAGACTCTGCCCAGAGCTCTGGGTAGACTCTACCCAGAGCACACGCGTGCCCATTGTTTTCGCATTCACAAGTGCACGATTGGCACACATTCACACGTGCACGCTTGACACGAATCAAGGGGAAACTCCACTCTGTGACTCATTCTAACCTTAATATTAAACCTAACCCTAGCCCTAAATCGTAGCCCATCTCGATATTTATGTGTGTGTTTTGACTTTGATCCATGTGCACTATATGCACGGGTAATTTCTAGTGAAATATATACGCAGACCCAAACACAAAGTGTTATAGGTGATAGGCTATATGGTTATTGGTGATATGTGTGTGTGTGTGTGTGTGTGTGTGTGTGTGTGTGTGTGTGTGTGTGTGTGTGTGTGTGTGGTTCTAGAGAGTGACACACAAAAGGTTAATGTGACATGCATACAATAATCAAGTTTTTCAATTTTTGAAATAAAGAAGAATACACTCCATTACTAGTAGCCATACCTAAATACCATGTACTCCATCAAATACCACTTCATAATCATACCCAACAATGATTTAAAACATTTTAAAGATAGATCTATATTATTATAAATTTTAGAAACCATGATTTTCTCAAAGTAGTCGTTTCTAGGCGTGGGAAGGGGATTTGGACTCGATTCGATTTCTTTTTCTCCTCTATAAATACCAGAGAGAACCTTAAGCTATCTCTTATATTTTTCAACCAATTTCAAAATATTTCTCATTCTCAAAACCTCACGTTTTGGTCATGTAACGACCCGTATTTTTCAATACATTTATTTACGTATTTACATATTTTCACGTTTTAAAATTTCTTTACAGTGGTTGATCAGGAGTTTTATATAAAAAATGATTTCAAAAAATTTCGTATAAAAATACTTTGAAGCATTAAACTAGTTATACTGTAATTCAGTAAGCTCGGTTCTCATTAAATACCTCTAAACAATTTAGATAAAAATTCATTTTCAATTATTACTATTTTAGCTTAACGAACTATACAAACATCATCAAAATGTTTTCAAACTTCTTCAGTATCATCTTATGATCATTTAGGGCTGCCCAAATTAATTTCGTAATTTTCTGATATCAAATCAACCTAGAACCCGCAAACCCGCTTCATAAATGTTTTGGCCTAAAATAGTACCTCCGTAGCTCAAACCCCAAAATAGATCTTGTATTCGCAATCCTCGTGAAAATACGATCCCGTGGGTATGTTTTCGTAATGTTTCGGAGTCATATGCGAAAACGAGGTTGTATTCCCACGGTTTCAATAATTACTTTCACTAATGACCTTTTTACAATTACTAATTAACTTTTTATCTAATTACTTCTATCCTGAACCACCAACCACTCTCTTAACCAACCTCCCTTAGCTGGTGAGATCCAAATCTGTTGGATCTCATCCGCCCCCTTTAAGATTTGTGTCTCCCCCCCTTATTACAAGTTTGCCATTAGCTAAAACCTATTTAAACACCCCCCCTTTCATATTAACAAACCCACAGTACTCTCTCTCTCTCTCTCTCTCTCTCTCTCTCTCTCTCTCTCTCTCTCTCTCCCTCCCCCCCTATCACGTTCAAGCCAAACCCCCCTCCCGCGCTCTCACTCTCCCCCTCTCTCTCACGCCACCGACAGCCTCGACCGTCGCCTTGACCGCCACCCGCCCCCTGACATCGCTGTCTCCATCGCAGCAGGCCCCACCGCCGTCCAGCTCGTTGCAAACGCCCCCGAGCAGCACCTCAAAGCCCCCAGCTCCGGCGAACACCCCCCGCCCTTCGAAGCCCTCCGACGCCGCCGCTTCTCCCGTACTCGCCGCCCCCTCACGATGCCTCTCTACGCCGCTCCGACGAGCTCGTCCCTGCCGCTTTGTCAACAAACCCCCCTCCACTCACTCCCTCTCTCCCCGTCGCCACCGAATTCCTCCTCCGCCGTCGCCTCCCCGTCTTTGCCGCTGCAACAGGAGCCCGCCGCCAGACAGCCGCCGACGTCCGCCTGGCCATCGCCGACGTCCGAGCAACAGAACCCCCGCTGCTGTTAACGTGAGGAACCAAGGTGAGTGAAATACGGAAACGTATTTCATGAAATACGAATTCGTATTTCCGTATTTTAGAAAATATTATAAAGGGGTTTTATGGTTTTAAATTCATAACTAAAAATATAAGCCTCATAAAAATGTGAGACCAGCTCCAGAAAATCAGAAATGATATTCTAGATCCAATGGAGATGGTCTCATCTTGATCAGATGCTTAGTTTTTCCAAAAAAAAATTTAACCCGAAAAATAAATACGTAAATTCCTTTTAAAAATCCGTAACTTCTAATTTTCACGTACACTAATACGTGAGAAAAATATATGTTGTAGCACTCTTTGAGACGGTCGTTTTGACAGCTCACTTGAACCATTCTGATATGTATTGCACCCAAAAGAAATTGTTGACTAATTACGTTACCAAGTTAAAATTAGTTTTTAAATTGATTTTTGAGCTTTTAAAAATTATAAAAATTAACAGAAGCTTCATAAAAATATTTTCTCTTGCAGTAAAATTTTTTTCTTCATATCTAGCATATATATAAATTTAGAATGATTTTCGACACCGTTTCAATCATTGATAAAATCAAAACGATCAAGTTAAATAAATAGAAAACAATGTGTTCGTTAACCGATTGTTTCCTGTGTTACAGGTACCAATTCTCGTACACCAGCTCCCTTAGAAGCCTAGCTCCAATCTCGTCTTACTACGATTACCTGGATATGTTAGTCACGTTAATTCTAACTTTAAAAGTTTAGATAGTGTACTCGTTTGAACATAGGACTTGACATCTAGTCTCAGAACAGTTATTGGCCTAAACAGATGACTAGAGACCAAACTAAATAGCAAATGAATCAACTGCAGAGCAACTTTGACTTGAACATTCGACATCGCTAACTTCCAATAGGTGGTCATTGCATACGACCATCTACTTGGGTAAACTGTGTACTAATTGAAAACCACATGCTCGAAGCATGGAATCAACATCTTTGTTGAACTTGTCTTTATATATCCTTAGCTTCCTTGTTTTTCAATATTGCTGCATGACATGCATATAACTCGAGAATTGTCGAATGTAATACTTGTGTGGAATAGCTTGTGGTACGACTGGTGGAATACGTGTGGTACATCTGGTGGTACATCTTGTGGCACATCTTGTGGAATAATATTGTGGAACATCACGTAATGAACATGTACTTGAGAGACATCACTAACACTTGGGTTTTTGTAACGACTGGTTTTCATGTATCTGGATTATTATATTTTATATATATGTTTTGGTGGATTTTCTACTTATGTGTGGTTTTCGTCTCCGTAGCTTTCATTTTCGATCGTTTCGTCGTGATTTTCTAGCTTCTTCCTTAGAATCGTCGATTTTGGAGTAAGTCATTCGTGACGGACTTCATATCGGTCATATCTTATTGTTAGATCAAGCCTAGGAGTCTTATCTAGGAATCGATCCCGGAGCTTCGCGCTCCATTTCGGAACTTTCTGTGCACGTTAGCCGGTACAAGAAGGGGAACCGACCGACTAGATGACGATTTAGTCGGTCGGCAAACCTTCATGGACCGACTAGTTGGCTTTGTTAATTTCTCAGGAGTTAATGTTTATCGTTAGTCGGTCTAAGAACGTTCGTCGACCGACTAGGTTGCAAACTAGTCGGTCAGCAATCGTTCTTTAACCGACTAGCTCTTTGATCATTTTTTATACCAAGTACTATTCATTCTTAGTCGGTCTAAGAACGTTCATCGACCGACTAGATGAGAAACTAGTCGGTCAGTAGTTGTTCTTTAACCGACTAAATCTAAATCCTATTTTGTACAGGAGTTACTGTTTACACTTAGTCGGTCTGCGTTGGTCAACCGACCGACTAGTTCCCAAACTAGTCGGTCAGTGGTTGCTCTTTGACCGACTAATCAATGTCGAAACCCTAATTTCTGGGCAGCCGCCAGGTCGTTTTCTATAAATACCCCACTTCGTTTATTTTCTTTCTTTCTCTTCTCCTGGCCTCTTTCCTTCCCCCTTGACATCTGATGTTCTCCAACCTTCCTCTAGCCTTCCTCCTTCATCAAGAGTTTCTTCCCCTCTCCATTTTGGTCTACCACCATGCCCTAGGCCATCTCCAACCCCCAAAACCCCCCAAAACCCCATTTCTCCAGATTTTCCCCATCCATTCCAGATCTGAACCCTAGATTTCCCGGAGCGTTTCTTCCGTTGTCGTGCTTGCTCGGCATCATTCTTCCGCTTCCGATACGGTAATAACTCGATCTCTTAATATCCTCATAACCCATTTGTGTTTTTGTGAAACCCTAATAAAACTAGGTTGGATGTTGTTCTAATGTTGTTTTGTCATGGCAGCGATCTCATCTCAGTAGTTAGCATTTGTGTGACGGCCTCGTTGATCGTCATCCTCGGTGCTAGGCAAGTGAAACTTGCCACTTAGGGTTTTGGGCCATGTCTTAGGCCGTTTGCTTGCTGTAGGCGTAAAAGAGACTAGGCGACGAAATGATACTCGCCTAGGCGCAATTTTAGGAACTAGCTTGACAACGAAGCTAGAACCGACATTTATCATGTTGCATAACTACCATGTCATGTTTAATTTCCATTAACGGTACGCAATTTAATTGTCATGTCATTGCATTCTTTAAGTGTTCCCGTGATTGCGTAGCTCCGCTACACCTTGTGAAATGATTGAGGCTAGGTGCACCCCTATGCCAAATGAAATACGCTCCTGGTTTGTGATCCAGGAAACGAGCTCTTGTGCGGGGCAACCCTGGCTCATTTACTGAGCTCGTGTACAGGGACCCTGGCTCGATTACATGTGGGTTTTGGGGTTAGAGTTAAGCAGCCATTCAACTGGGAGTCTGCCCGATCAGCAACTACAGTTGTAAGGCGTAAACTCTGGCTTCTGGGGTAGTGTTAAGCGGCCAATCAGTGTGAATGTCCAACAGCTCAGCTGTAAGACGTAAACATCTACAAACAACGTGAAATGTGACTAGTGAAAAGATTGAGATTGTTAGTAGCTTGGCTACTCTTGACATGCCTTGATAAATTGTTCCCTTGTACTTGTGGTTTCACCATGTCTTACTTGTGAACTCATACCATAACTGCCATGTCATGCATACTATAACTGCTAGGTTGTTAGTTGCCTTCCTTTTCAGTTTTCTTGCCCAAGTCTTTTAGACTTGCTGACATGTGCCCCTTTACTCTTTTGGGTGACACATGTTAGATCCTGAGCCTGAGTTCATTGTTGAGGACGAGGTGTTTGCTGACGCCGAGCCCGAGCCTGTGTTTGACGAGGACTTCGTGGACACAGGTGATCAGTCGTAGAGACTGTTTGTGTTGTTGTTTAGACTGTTTTGTTGTCGGTGCGTGGCACCAATACTTTGTTATGTTGTCCCTTTTGTTGGCCTTGTTCTGGGCCTTTAGACTCTTTCTTTTAGCCTGGTTGCTTTTCTGGATGTTGAACTTAATTTTAATGTTGGACAAATTCTGAGATTTGAGATTTTATTTCTGTCTCTCCTTGTGTTATTATTGTTGCTCCGTTTGTGGTTACAGGGACCTGCTTATGTTTTATTGACGCTTATCAGGTTTGGGGCTTCACAGCTCCACTCTCGTGCGGACCTTTTCACGTCTCGCCTCCATTTTAGGGAAGCGGGGCGTGACAGGTTTTGTTGGTGGCCCATGCAGGTCCTTCTGTAACTACGAATATCGGAATAACGATAATAATATTAGAATGTCCAATAAACTAAGTTCGACATCCGAGTCATAAGCTATGAGTCTAAATTGTTTCGTTTTCTGTGTCATTAGATGGCAGGAAGGCGATTCACCCGTGGTGGAGGTAGTGGTGCACCCCCTCATGACAAGGAGCCTGAGCGGGAACCCACCAATGGAGAGATAATGCGGATGATGCTTCAGATGATGCAGGTGCAGCAGGGCGTGCTCCTGCAAGTCCAGAATGCTCCAGTTGTTCAAGCTGGTCGGGCAATCCAGGATGCCCCTCGCTCCAACCGGGAGCGAAGCAATTTCGGGAGCTGGGTCCCGCATATTTTGATGGGTCTGAGGGTCCTCTGGCTGCCGATGAGTGTATTCAGAACATTAAGGATAACTTGAGGATGGCCAAGATCACCCCGGCTGGATGGGTTGATTTGGCGAAGAGGCAACTCAAGGATAATGCTCGGAACTAGTGGGATGCGGAAGAGAAGATGCTGGTGGAATCGATAGCTTGGGCTACCTTTAAGTCCAGGTTTGATGAGGAGTTCTTTCCGAAGGCTGCTAGGAAGGAGATGCTGCAGCGCTTTATTGATCTGAAGCAAGGGAGCTTGACGGTGGACCTGTACCACCAAGAGTTCACTAGGCTGAGTCGGTTCACACCGAAGATGGTGCATGATGCTGATGAGAGGGCTCAGAGGTTCCTACAGGGACTTGCTTTGGAGCTCCAGAGTTTTGTGTCTTCTTCTGATCTGGACTCTTATCAGAAGGTTCTGATCGCTGCGAGGAGGCAGGAGCTGAACCTGAGTCAGAGGAGAGGACATGTTTCTGGTGCTGGGAAGATGCCTATGGAGCAGGCCAGAGTGGTGGTTGGGCCTGGTTTCAAGCCTAATCATCCGATGCAGTTCAAGAGGCCAGGAGGGCCTATTCAGAAGACTTGCCATTTCTGCGGCAAGCCTGACCACATCAAGGATCAGTGTAGGAAGTTTCTGGGCCAGTGTTTGGTTTGTGGTGATGCTTCTCATGTCGCGGAGGATTGTCGGCATGCGAATCAGTTGCGGAGAGCATCTGTTGCAGCACAGCCGTTGCAGCAGAGAGCGTCTGTTCCTGCTGGACGTGGAGCATGTAACGACTGGTTTTTCATGTATGGATTTTATATTATATATGTAACGACGTGGAGCATGTAACGACGTGGAGCATGTAACGACCGTTGCAGCAGAGAGCGTTTTTCATTATATATATACTAGTCATTACCCGTGCCCATAGGGCACGGTTTATTTAATGGCTGAGTTTTTCTCCCCCACAAATTTCAAGTTCCCCCAAATTTCAAGTTTTCCCACAAAATTTCAAGTTTCCCCCCAAATTTAAGTTTTCCCCCAAAATTTAAGTCCCCCCAAAATTGTCATTACCACCTAGGACAAACTTGCCACGTAGGACAAAGCTTTGTCCTAGTAGGATAAGATTCAAAATCTTCATAGAACTGGAAATAAAATGGCCGGAAGGGGTGAGAATAAAAAGTGTGGGTGTGTGTGTGGGGAGGGTCCATAGGCAAAAATACAAAAACCGGGGTTGTATGTGTAAAATTCCCCACCTCCTCTTTTATCCCTCAAAATCTCATCTCTTATATTTTCTCTTATTCAATTTCCCTGTTTTATATAATAGATATCCAAATTCTCTTATCCAATTTCTCATGTCCAAATTCTCTTATCAATTTCTCTTGATAACATCCGTCTTTTATATAATAGATATCTCTTATCCAATTTCTCTTGTCCAATATCTCTTATCCAATTTCTCTTGATAACATCTCTCGTTTGTAATATAGATATCTCTTATCCAATTTCTCTTGATAACATCACTCTTATCCAATTTCTATTGTCCAATATCTCTTATTCAATTTCTCTTGATAACATCCCTCTTTATAGTATAGATATCTCTTATCCAATTTCTCATGTCCAATATCTCTTATCCAATTTCTCTTGATGACATCCCTCTTTTATAATATAGATATCTCTTATCCAATTTCTCTTTTCCAATTTCTCTTGATAACATCCCTCTTTTATAATATAGATATCTCTTATCCAATTTCTCTTTTCCAATATCTCTTATCCAATTTCTCTTGATAGCATCCCTCTTTTATAATATAGATATCTCTTATCCAATTCCTCTTGATAACATCCCTCTCTTATAATATAGATATCTCTTATCCAATTTCTCTTGTCCAATATCTCTTATCCAATTTCTCTTGATAACTTCCCTCTTTTATAATATAGATATCTCTTATCCAATTTCTCTTTTCTAATATCTCTTATCCAATTTCTCTTGATAACATCCCTCTTTTATAATATAGATATATATATATATATATATATTTGGTTGCTTCTCCTTGATTGTGATTTCCATTTCCGTCTCCGTAGTTTTCATTTTCGTTCATTTCGTCGTGATTCTCTAGATTCTTCCGTCGGTCGGTGTGTTTGAAGTAAGTCATTCATGACGGGCTTCATAACGTCGATATCTTAGAGTTAGAACGAGCCTAGGAGACTTAGGAAACCATCCCGGAGCTTCGCGCTCCATTTCGGATCTTTCAGTGCACGTTAGCCGGTATAAGAAGGGGCACCGACCAACTAAATGACGATCCAGTCGGTCGAAAAACCTTCTTGAACCGACTAGCGGGCTTGAAAAATTATTCAGGAGTTACTGTTTATCGTTAGTCGGTCTAAGAACGTTGGTCGACCGACTAGGTTGCCAACTAGTCGGTCAGCAATGCTTCTTTAACTGACTAACTCTTTAATTATTTTGACACTAGTTACTGTTTACTCTTAGTCGGTCCAAGAACGTTCATCGACCGACTAGTTTCCAAACTAGTCGGTCAGTAGTTGTTTTTTGACCGACTAAATCTAAATCCTAATTTTCGTCAGGGGTTACTGTTTACACTTAGTCGGTCTGCGTTGGTCAACCGACCGACTAGTTCCCAAACTAGTCGGTCAGTGGTTGCTCTTTGACCGACTAAACAGTACAGGAAACTCTAGTTTTGACCTAGCCGCCACCAAACTCTATAAATACCCCTCCAAACGTTTTCTTCTTCTTCCTCATGACCTAAAACCCTAATTTCTCCCCCATTGAGCCCCCATCTTCCTCAAACCATTAATCCTTCATCCCAAGCTCATCTTTCATCATCCAAATCCTTACTTAACACTTTCCACCTTCCATCTTCCCCAAACCTTCATCAAACCCCCAAAATCCACATCAAAACCTATTTCTCCAGATTTTTCCCTCGTTTCCAGATCTGAGCCGGATCGCTCTTCCGTTGCCACGGTTGCTCGGCATCGTTCCTTCGCTTCTTCACGGTAATACTCGATTCCTTTAGTTTTAGCAAAACCCACATTGACATTTGTGAAACCCTAATAAAATGGATTATTAGACAATTAGGAATCTATTAAGAAATCAATTTAGAATCGTTGTTCTAATAATTGTTTTGCTATAACAGTGATCTATTCCGTAGTTAGCTTGTGTGACGATCTTCATTTCTCGTCAACCCCGGTATCAGGCAAGTGAAACTTGCATCTCTTGATTTGGGCCATGTCTTAGGCCATTACCTTGCTTTAGCATAAAAGAGACTAGACGGTGAAAGGATAGCCGTCTGGACGCCATTGACCTAGCTTGACAACGAAGCATGGTCCGTCACCTTCATCATGCTTGTATGTCACGTTTAATTTCAATTAACGGTACACGAATAACTGTTCATGTCATCCATGCATCCTCAACTGTCATTGCATCCTTAACTGCCATGTTTAATTTAAATTAACGGTACGCGAATATGTTCATGTCATTGCATTTTACCTGTCACGTTTAATTTCACTTAACGGTACGCGAATATCTGCTCATGTCATTGCATGCTTGAATACTCATCGTGATTGCGTAGCTGCGCTACAAACTCATGCTACTTGTTCCGGCTAGGCACCCGCTTTGCGGGCACAATCCTATGCCAAATACACTTTCTGGCTCGTGTTCCAGAAGACGAGCTCAACACAGCCTGCGGGCAATAGGGCACTCGTTGAGTGATCCCTTGTACTTGATACTTGAACACAGCCTGCGGGCAATAGGGCACTCGTTGAGTGATCCCTTGTACTTGTTACTTGACATTACATGTCACACCGACCACTTGATACTTGCTACTTGTACTTTACTTACTTGTTACTTCCTTACTATACTTGTCATGCCATGCACCATACTTTAACTGTTTGGATGTTAGTTTATCTTTCCTTCAGTTTCCTTGCACAAGTCTTTCGACTTGCTGACATGTGCCCCTTTTCTCTTTTGGGTGACACATGTTAGAGCCCGAGCCTGAGTTACTTGCTGAGGATGCGGTGTTCGCTGACGCTGAGTCAGAACCCGCGTTGATCGAGGATTTCGTAGACACTGGAGATCAGTCTTAGTGTCTTCGTTTAGCTTCTTTTGTTAGACTGCTTAGTTGTCGGTGCGTGGCACCTAGTTTGATACTCTATTATGTTTATGTTTTGTTTGGCCTTGTTCTGAGCCTTAGACTCTTTCCTGTTAGCCTGGTGGCTTTTCTGTTATGTTGAATATTTTGTGGACAAACTTTGGGATTGGTTATTTCATATCCGTCTCATTTTATTATTATTATTGTTGTTCCGTTTGCGTTTACAGGGACCTGCTTATACTAAATTGACGCTTATCAGGCGTGCAGCTTCACAGCTCCACGCTTGAGCGGACCTTCTCACGTCTCGCCTCCATTTTAGGGAAGCGGGGCATGACAGGTTTTAGTGGTGGCCCACGCAGGTCCCTCTGTAACTGCAATTATCGGGATAACGATAATAATATAAGATTGTCTAACAAATAAGTTCGATATCCGAGTCATAAGCTATGAGTCTAATCTGCTTCGTTTTCTGTGTCACTAGATGGCAGGAAGGTGATTCACCCGTGGTGGAGGTAGTGGTGCGCCCCCTCATGATGAGGAGCCTGAGCGGGAACCCACCAATGGAGAGATGATGCGGATGATGATCCAGATGATGCAAGTGCAGCAGGGCGTGCTTCTGCAAGTCCAGAATGCTCCACTTGCTCGAGCTTCCCGGGCACTTCCGGATGCCCCTCGCTCCGAGCCGGGAGCGAAGCAATTTCGGGAGCTGGGTCCCGCATATTTTGATGGGTCTGAGGGTCCTCTGGTTGCCGATGAGTGGATTCGGAACATTGAGGATAACCTGGCGATGGCGAAGATTAACCCGGCTGGATGGGTTGATTTGGCTAAGAGGCAGCTGAAGGACAATGCCAGAAACTGGTGGGATGCTGAAGAGAAGATGCTGGTGGAGCCGATAGTTTGGGCTACCTTTAAGTCCAGATTTGATGGAGAGTTCTTCCCGAAGGCTGCTAGGCAGGTGATGCTGCAGCGCTTCATAGATCTGAAGCAGGAGAGCTTGTCGGTGGATCAGTACCACCAAGAGTTCACGAGGCTCAGTCGGTTTGCACCTAAGATGGTGCAAGATGCCGATGAGAAAGCTCAGCGATTTCTTCAGGGACTTGCCTTGGAGCTTCAGAGCTTTGTGACCTCTTCTGACCTGGAGACATATCAGAAGGTTCTGACTGCTGCGAGATGGCAAGAGTTGAATTTGAACCAGAGTAAGGGACATGTTTCAGGAGCTGGGAAGAGGCCTATGGAACAGGCCAGGGCGGTGGTTAGGCCTGGTTTCAAGCCTAATCATCCGGTGCAGTTCAAGAGGCCAGGAGGGCCTATTCTGAAGACTTGCCATTTCTGCGGCAAGACTGGACACCTCAGGGATCAGTGTAGGAGGTTCCTGGGACAGTGTATTGTCTGTGGAGATCCTGCCCATTTCATCAGAGAGTGTCCCAAGTCGAAGCAGCCTTGGCGGGGACCTATTGCAGCACAGCCGTTGCAGCAGCGAGCTCCTGTGCCCACTGGACATGGTGCGCCCCGTGTTCCACAAAGACAGGCCTTTCGGCAGGCTGTTCCACCGAGAGGGCAGGCCATTCTGATGACTGAGGAGGAGAGCATGGCCGTGGATGAGGTTATTACAGGTAACGCTCATTCTAGCTATTTTTCTTCCTTAGTTAGTTTGATTGTTGATTATGTTGGTTGCTTGCTCATGCTTGTTGGTAGAATAGGATTTGATTGTTAGATTGTTTGCTAGGTGTGGTTTTGGTTTGCACATTTTCTGCACGAGTCCTCTTTGACTCAGGTGCGTCGATGTGCATTTTGGCCCGGAGCTTCGTGGAGAAGCATTCCTTGTCGACGTCCTCTCTTCCTAAGAGTTGGAATATCGTCACAGGGAATGGTGTGGTCTCGGTGCATCGTGGGTGCAATTCTTGTCCGTTGGTGGTTTGTGGACGTGAGCTTTGTGCTGATTTCATTGACCATGACATCATCAACTACGATGCGGTCCTTGGGATGGATTGACTTACGAGCTTCTACTCTACGATTGACTGTCGGAGGAAGAAGGTGGTGTTCGAGATTCCCAGACATCCAGTATTTGAGTTCAGTCGTGGTAGCAGTTCGCTGGGTCCGGTCAGATTTCGGGCCAGACCGGTGGAGGTTGTGGCTATACAGATGGAGTTGGAGAGGCCAGCTGTGGTGCGAGATTTTGGTGACGTCTTCCCTGAGGAGATGTCTGGATTGCCGCCTGATCGAGCCTTGGAGTTTTCTATTGATCTTATTCCAGGTGCGTAGCCCATTTCGAAGGCACCATATCGTATGGTGCCAGCAGAGTTGGAGGAATTGCGTAGGTAGTTGGATGAGCTTATGCAGAAGGGTTACATCAACCCTAGTGTGTCTCCGTGGGGAGCACCGGTGTTGTTGGTGAAGAAGAAGGATGGTTCGCGTCGCATGTGCGTGGACTATCAGGAGCTGAATGCGGTGACTATTAAGAATAAATACTTGTTGCCTCGCATCGATGATATCTTTGATCAGCTGGGAGGATCGAGGGTGTTTTCTAAGTTGGATTTGAGGAGTGGTTACCATCAGTTGAAGGTGAAGAAGGATGATGTGCCGAAGACAGCTTTCAGGATGAAGTATGGACACTATGAGTTTGTGGTTATGCCTTTCAGCGTAACTAACGCACCCGCAGTTTTCATGAATCTGATGAACCTGATTTTCTATGACTTTTTGGATAAGTTTGTCGTTATCTTTATTGACGACATTCTGATCTATTCGAAGTCGGAGGAAGAGCATGCCTCGCACTTGAGGACGGTGTTGGAGATTTTGAGGAAGCATCGGTTGTATGCTAAGTTTTCGAAGTGCGAGTTTTGGCTGGACAGAGTTGCTTTTCTCGAGCATGTGGTGACTGGAGAGGGTATTTCAGTGGATCCCGAGAAGATCAGGGCCATCAGAGAGTGGCATGTTCCGCAGTCAGCGTCTGAGATCCGGAGGTTCATTGGGCTTGCTGGTTACTATCGGCGATTCATTAAGGACTTTTCTCGTATTGCGGAGCCGATGACCAGATTGACGCGGAAGGATGTTGCTTTTGTTTGGTCGGGTGATTGTGAGCGTGCCTTTGGTGTTTTGAGGGAGAGGTTGACGACTGCCCCTATTCTTGTTGTGCCTGATCGCAGCGGTGGATTTGAGATCTTTTGCGATGCTTCTGGCAAGGGTCTCGGTTGTGTGTTGCATCAGCACGGGCATGTTGTGGCTTATGCTTCACGTCAGCTCAAGGTTCATGAGAAGAATTACCCGACGCATGATTTGGAGTTGGCTGCTGTTGTGTTTGCCCTTAAGATATGGAGGCACTTCCTGCTGAGTGAGAAAGTGAAGATCTTCACCGATCACAAAAGCTTGAAGTATATTTTTACTCAGAAGGAGCTCAACATGCGACAGCGTCGATGGTTGGAGCTCATGGCGGATTATGAGATTGATTTGCAGTATCACCCTGGCAAGGTGAATGTGGTTCCTGATGCGCTGAGTAGGCTTCCAGCGGTGATGATTTTGACCTCGCAGTGGAGATTGCAGCAAGATTTTTGCGAGTCTGGTGTGGAGATTGTTCTTCCTGGGGAGGCTTCTTCGTTGATGTGTATGCATGTACAGTCGACGATCGTGGATCGGATCAAGGCCGGTCAGGCTGAGGATCCGAAGCTGGTGAAGATTCGGGAGCAGGTGGAAGCCGATCTGCGGACTGACTTTTTGATTCATGAGGATGGCTCGCTGAGGTTTGGAGCCAGGTTGTGTGTGCCAGCTGGGGATATTAGAGAGGAGTTGATGGTGGAGGCACATAGCTCGCCGTATTCTGTGCATCCTGGTGGTACCAAGATGTACAAGGATCTTCGTCTGAACTATTGGTGGCATGGTATGAAGAGGAGTGTGGCTCGGAGTGTAGCCAAGTGTTTGGTTTGCCAGTAAGTGAAGGCGGAGCATCAGCGTACGGTAGGGTTGCTGCGACCACTTACGATGCCGGAGTGGAAGTGGAAACACATCACTATGGATTTCGTGACTGGACTACCTCGGAGTCCGAAGCAGAATGACACGATTTGGGTGATCGTAGATAGATTGACCAAATCCGCGCACTTTATTCCATTCTGAGTGGGACAGTCCACTGAGGCGCTAGCAAGGAGATATATGGAGGAGGTCGTGCGACTTCACGGAGTCCCCGTGAGCATCGTGTCGGACAGGGACACGAGATTCACATCTCAGTTCTGGCAGAGTTTACAGAAGAGTTTGGGTACGCGTCTGAGTTTCAGCACGGCGTACCATCCGCAGACAGATGGCCAGTCCGAGAGGACGATTCAGATTTTGGAAGACATGCTGAGAGCGTGCATGTTGGATTTCAAGGGTTTGTGGGAGGACCATCTACACTTGGTAGAGTTCTCTTACAACAACAGCTACCAGGCGTCTATTGGCATGGCGCCTTTCGCCGCATTGTATGTGAGGAAATGTCGATCGCCATTGAGTTGGGATGACATTGGTGATAGGGAGCTGTTGGGACCTGAGATGATTGTGGAGGCTGTGGAGGTTGTCAGGAATATTCGGGAGAGGTTGAGGATTGCTCTGGACCGTTTTAAGCATTGGGCGGATGCTAAACGTCGTCCTTTGGAGTTTCAGCCGGGCGATCATGTGTTTCTGAGGATTTCCCCGAATCGTGGAGTGATTCGTTTTGGGAAGCGAGGGAAGTCGAGCCCGCGATACATTGGACCGTTTGATATTCTGGAGAGAGTTGGCGAGGTAGCTTATCGCTTAGCCTTGCCGCCATCTTTGGAAGGAGTTCACGATGTTTTCCATGTGTCGCAGCTTCGTCGATACATCAGCGATCCATCTCATGCTGTGGATTTCTCGGAGATTACCGTTCGCCCAGATTTGACGTATGACCAGCAGCCAGTGCAGTTTCTGGACATGCGTCAGAAGTCACTTCGGAACAAGGTTGTCAATCTTGTGATGGTGATGTGGCGACACGGTTCGCCTGGAGAGTCTACTTGGGAGAATGAGGATGAGATACGAGAGCGTTTCCCACTTTTGTTCCCGGACACGTGAGTGTTGGGAATTCCGAGGACGGAATTTTTCTTAAGTTGGGGAGGATGTAACGACTGGTTTTTCATGTATGGATTTTATTTTATATATATATATATATATATATATATATATATATATATTTGGTTGCTTCTCCTTGATTGTGATTTCCATTTCCGTCTCCGTAGTTTTCATTTTCGTTCATTTCGTCGTGATTCTCTAGATTCTTCCGTCGGTCGGCGTGTTTGAAGTAAGTCATTCGTGACGGGCTTCATAACGTCGATATCTTAGAGTTAGAACGAGCCTAGGAGAATTAGGAAACCATTTCGGAGCTTCGCGCTCCATTTCGGATCTTTCCGTACACGTTAGCCGGTATAAGAAGGGGCACCGACCGACTAGATGACGATCCAGTCGGTCAGAAAACCTTCTTGAACCGACTAGCGGGCTTGAAAAATTATTCAGGAGTTACTGTTTATCGTTAGTCGGTCTAAGAACGTTGGTCGACCGACTAGGTTGCAAACTAGTCGGTCAGCAATGCTTCTTTAACCGACTAACTCTTTAATTATTTTGACACTAGTTACTGTTTACTCTTAGTCGGTCCAAGAACGTTCGTCGACCGACTAGTTTCCAAACTAGTCGGTCAGTAGTTGTTCTTTGACCGACTAAATCTAAATCCTAATTTTCGTCAGGGGTTACTGTAGTGCCCTGGAAAGCCACTGCACATGTACTAGAGGGGGGGTGAATAGTACTTTTAAATAATAGGGAGAGTTATTCCTAATTATCGTGCAATTAACAAACAACAATGCGGAATAACAACGATCAACAAGAATAAATGCAAACACAAACAAATGGTTTAATGGGTTCGGATCCACCCAAGTCTCCCCGACTTGTTCCCGGTGATCCTACGTCCCAACCACCCGGATCCCTTCCGGATACTTGAGTTAGAAACCCTAACTCAAGATTTCCAATATGACCACTTGCAAAAACCTCACAAGTGCAATCGACCTACAATCGATGACCGTGAATCCCACAATCCGGGATCACGCAAAACCTCTCACAACTGAGAGTATACAATTCAAAATATAACTGAAATGAAATGCTTACCAACAAAATACCTATGCCTTGAGATTTCTTACCAAATTAGGGCAAAGAGGATTTTGATGGAGGAAGAGTCACCAAACCCTAGCTTCAGGAAGATGACCAGCAATGGAAGCCTAGGGATGAGATGGATGACCTAGAATCAAGCCCTTGGCTTGGAAGGCTCACAATCAATGAATCTCTCTTGAGGAATAAGAGTGAGGGAGAGATTCTTGAGAATGGGAGAGCTTGAAGATGAGAGTTGAAAGCTTCTCTTTGAATCAATAGAGCTCTGGAAAATAGCAGCCTTGGATCCTATGAAATAACCCCTCCAGGTATTTAAAGGATCAAGGGAAAAGAGAGAAAGAAACGTCGCTTTCAAATCTCCAACGGCTCTAATCTGAAGCAGACTAGTCGGTCTAAGAAGGATCACTGACCAACTAGTTCATCAACTAGTCAGTCGGTGATTCAACATGGACCGACTAACAGCTCGAGAGCCAAAAGAGAGATTTCCAGGCAACATGAACTAGTCGGTCTAAGAAGACTTGCCAACCGACTAGTTTGCCAATTAGTCGGTCGGTGAGTGTTCTTTGACCGACTAAGAGTGAAATGCACGAAGCTGAATACAAGTTACACTAGTCGGTCTAAGAACAAATGCTGACCGACTAGTTTCACAACTAGTCGGTCGATGAATGTTCTTGGACCGACTAACTGTAAACAGTAACTCAGGCTGTACAGAGGCAAGCTCAACTAGTCGGTCTGAGAAGGATTCCTAACCGACTAGATCGTCATCTATTCGGTCGGAGAACCTTCTTTGACCGACTAATTGATCGACATGGCAGAGCTGAAATGAGTTAGGACATCTAGTCGGTTCATGAAGAGTTACCGACCGACTAGATCGTCATCTAGTCGGTTGGTGACTCTACTTGAACCAACTAAGATGCACTAGAAGCCGAGGGAAGAAGCGATAGGCTTCGGGAAAGTTTCTAATGGCTTCTAAGATAATCCTAGCTCTAAGATATGAGCGATATGAAGATAGACATGTAAGAATTACTCAAGGCTTAACATTCTATAAATCGAAGCTAAAAGACTATGAATAAAACCTTAAGGAACGGTCTTCGAAAGCTTCGATCAAATCTTCATGACTTCCAAAAAGGTCCAAAAGCTTCAACGAAGCTTTAGGCATTGAATACGAGCTTTGAGAAGTCTTAAGATGTCGCTTTGAGTGTTCTCGTGAATTTGGCGACGATCTCCATAACTGCGCTCACAAATTGTTAGTTCACGATTTATTTATGTTTGCTCATCATCCAAAACCAAATACGAGGAGTCCAATACTCAACATTCTCCCCCTTTTTGGTGATGACAAACCAACATAAATAATAATCAATAATGATGTACTAAATGAGATTTACTTACTCCCCCTGCATTGATGACACATTAGTTCCATATGAAATAATAAACATATGCATCAATCAGGCGAGAAAATTAAAAATACAAATCCAGTTATCGAATTTGAAATACATTTATATTTTCTTAACTCCCCCTGATTCTAACATATCAAATTAGATTCATGCTAAACTATCATTTAGCACATGCCATTATTATATCTCTCCCCCTTTGGCATAATCCAAAAAGTGCGGGAGGAAGTCAATGATAACAAATCATGGCAAAAGTAAAATACCAATGTAAAATACCAAAGGTCCAATGACACCAAAGTAAAATACCAAAACATATTAAAGGTGTGCCAAAGAGACCTTAGTCGAAAAACGAAAAATGAAGTCATCAAAATACCAATTGTAAATTCATGTTTTGATGAAAGGAATTTATTCTCCAATATCAACATTGATAGCTATTTTAGTGCATGGAAAACAATTTTATGTTTTCATACAACTAAAGCTATTGAATCAAAATAAATCGTCGAGCGACGAAATCAATATCAGAGACATACATAAAATGTGCACAAAGGAAAGAACCATCAGAAGAGTGGTGCACATCATAGAATATCAAATGTCACAATATCGATCGAAAATGAACATAAAGTAAAAGCACATCAAAACTAAGTGAAGTGTGCGATTAGAAGTGACAAGGTGATAAAAGTAATACGAAAATTATCATAATAACTTTTAAAAACATGTCATGCCAAAAATAGATATGAATTTCAAAGCATTTATAGCATTCACAATTTTATCATGCTAGGAGAAACAAAATGATACCAATGTAAAGACATAGATTCTAACCAAGCATGCATTCAACCCTCATGGATACCAAATGTAATATCATACTTACAACATTAAGCTCCCCCTACATTGGTGCATTACCTAAGCACCATCAACTCCGTTTGAATAAAAGTCTTCGCAAATCGAGGAGTTGGTAGGGTTGGTATCCCACGGTGGATTGAACCTAGAAAACTTCATTTTGGTATCTAAAAACCCTTTTGGATCCAATGGGTTAGACAACAAATTTGAAATACGAAATTAAAATAATTGTAACTCATGAGTTAATGTAGTCAAAATCAATTTTATAATCAAATGCCTTGGTACCCATAACATGATCATAAACTCATGGTACCAAACATTGAAGAGACAAAGGAACTAACCCATCGGAAACCAAGTCCAAGAGGAACTTGACTTTCCAACATAATCATCATTCAAAATAACATCATTAATATAGGATTGCACATAAACATTCATATCATGATTGCTAGTGTTCTTGGGACCCCAAATAGTGTAAATTTTGGGAATCCTCTTCCTAGTGGTTGCATGCACAAAAGGTTGATTTCTATGTGGTGCATGTGGCCTAGGAGCATGAGATCTAGCAATAGCATTATGATGAGCATGAGATCCATGATGTGGTGTAGCATACATACGTGGATAAGCATGAGGATGATTATGAGAGAAGGCATTCACATGTGGATTAGATGTGTGAACATAAGCATTAGGATGTGCATGAGCATGATTACGTGCATGTGGGTGCGGAGCATAAAAATCATTATTTGCATGCACCGGTGGAGTAGGATATGTGTTCCTACGTGGCATAGCATGTGAGTATAAAAATGCATGACACCCGATTGGAAAGAAACCCATGGGAAGCCACTGCACATGTACTAGAGGGGGGGTGAATAGTACTTTTAAATAATAGGGAGAGTTATTCCTAATTATCGTGCAATTAACAAACAACAATGCGGAATAACAACGATCAACAAGAATAAATGCAAACGCAAACAAATGGTTTAATGTGTTCGGATCCACCCAAGTCTCCCCGACTTGTTCCCGGTGATCCTACGTCCCAACCACCCGGATCCCTTCCGGATACTTGAGTTAGAAACCCTAACTCAAGATTTCCAATATGACCACTTGCAAAAACCTCACAAGTGCAATCGACCTACAATCGATGACCGTGAATCCCACAATCCGGGATCACGCAAAACCTCTCACAACTGAGAGTATACAATTCAAAATATAACTGAAATGAAATGCTTACCAACAAAATACCTATGCCTTGAGATTTCTTACCAAATTAGGGCAAAGAGGATTTTGATGGAGGAAGAGTCACCAAACCCTAGCTTCAGGAAGATGACCAGCAATGGAAGCCTAGGGATGAGATGGATGACCTAGAATCAAGCCCTTTGGCTTGGAAGGCTCACAATCAATGAATCTCTCTTGAGGAATAAGAGTGAGGGAGAGATTCTTGAGAATGGGAGAGCTTGAAGATGAGAGTTGAAAGCTTCTCTTTGAATCAATAGAGCTCTGGAAAATAGCAGCCTTGGATCCTATGAAATAACCCCTCCAAGTATTTAAAGGATCAAGGGAAAATAGAGAAAGAAACGTCGCTTTCAAATCTCCAACGGCTCTAATCTGAAGCAAACTAGTCGTTCTAAGAAGGATCACTGACCGACTAGTTCATCAACTAGTCGGTCGGTGATTCAACATGGATCGACTAACAGCTCGACAGCCAAAAGAGAGATTTCCAGGCAACATGAACTAGTCGGTCTAAGAAGACTTGCCAACCGACTAGTTTGCCAACTAGTCGGTCGGTGAGTGTTCTTTGACCGACTAAGAGTGAAATGCACGAAGCTGAATACAAGTTACACTAGTCGGTCTAAGAACAAATGCTGACCGACTAGTTTCACAACTAGTCGGTCGATGAATGTTCTTGGACCGACTAACTGTAAACAGTAACTCAGGCTGTACAGAGGCAAGCTCAACTAGTCGGTCTGAGAAGGATTCCTAACCGACTAGATCGTCATCTATTCGGTCGGAGAACCTTCTTTGACCGACTAATTGATCGACATGGCAGAGCTGAAATGAGTTAGGACATCTAGTCGGTTCATGAAGAGTTACCGACCGACTAGATCGTCATCTAGTCGGTTGGTGACTCTACTTGAACCAACTAAGATGCACTAGAAGCCGAGGGAAGAAGCGATAGGCTTCGGGAAAGTTTCTAATGGCTTCTAAGATAATCCTAGCTCTAAGATATGAGCGATATGAAGATAGACATGTAAGAATTACTCAAGGCTTAACATTCTATAAATCGAAGCTAAAAGACTATGAATAAAACCTTAAGGAACGGTCTTCGAAAGCTTCGATCAAATCTTCATGACTTCCAAAAAGGTCCAAAAGCTTCAACGAAGCTTTAGGCATTGAATACGAGCTTTGAGAAGTCTTAAGATGTCGCTTTGAGTGTTCTCGTGAATTTGGCGACGATCTCCATAACTGCGCTCACAAATTGTTAGTTCACGATTTATTTATGTTTGCTCATCATCCAAAACCAAATACGAGGAGTCCAATACTCAACATTTACTGTTTACACTTAATCGGTCTGCGTTGGTCAACCGACCGACTAGTTCCCAAACTAGTCGGTCAGTGGTTGCTCTTTGACCGACTAAACAGTACATGAAACCCTAGTTTTGCCCTAGCCGCCACCAAACTCTATAAATACCCCTCCAAACATTTTCTTCTTCTTCCTCATGACCTAAAACCCTAATTTCTCCCCCATTGAGCCCCCATCTTCCTCAAACCATTAATCCTTCATCCCAAGCTCATCCTTCATCATCCAAACCCTTACTTAACACTTTCCACCTTCCATCTTCCCCAAACCTTCATCAAACCCTCAAAATCCACATCAAAACTCATTTCTCCAGATTTTTCCCTCATTTCCAGATCTGAGCCGGATCGCTCTTCCGTTGCCACTGTTGCTCGGCATCGTTCCTTCGCTTCTTCACGGTAATACTCGATTCCTTTAGTTTTAGCATAACCCACATTGATATTTGTGAAACCCTAATAAAATGGATTATTAGACAATTAGGAATCTATTAAGAAATCGATTTAGAATCGTTGTTCTAATAATTGTTTTGCTATAACAGTGATCTATTCCGTAGTTAGCTTGTGTGACGATCTTCATTTCTCGTCAACCCCGGTATCAGGCAAGTGAAACTTGCATCTCTTGATTTGGGCCATGTCTTAGGCAATTACCTTGCTTTAGCGTAAAAGAGACTAGACGGTGAAAGGATAGCCGTCTGGACGCCATTGACCTAGCTTGACAACGAAGCTTGGTCCGTCACCTTCATCATGCTTGTATGTCACCTTTAATTTCAATTAACGGTACGCGAATAACTGTTCATGTCATCCATGCATCCTCAACTGTCATTGCATCCTTAAGTGCCATGTTTAATTTAAATTAACGGTACGTGAATATGTTCATGTCATTGCATTTTGCCTGTCACGTTTAATTTCACTTAACGGTACGCGAATATCTGCTCATGTCATTGCATGCTTGAATACTCATCGTGATTGCGTAGCTTCGCTACAAACTCGTGCTACTTGTTTCGGCTAGGCACCAGCTTTGTGGGCACAATCCTATGCCAAATACACTTTCTGGCTCGTGTTCCAGAAGACGAGCTCAACACAGCCTGCGGGCAATAGGGCACTCGTTGAGTGATCCCTTGTACTTGATACTTGAACACAGCCTGCGGGCAATAGGGCACTCGTTGAGTGATCCCTTGTACTTTTTACTTGACATTACATGTCACACCGACCACTTGATACTTGCTACTTGTACTTTACTTACTTGTTACTTCCTTACTATACTTGTCATGCCATGCACCATACTTTAACTGTTAGGATGTTAGTTTACCTTTCCTTCAGTTTCCTTGCACAAGTCTTTCGACTTGCTGACATGTGCCCCTTTTCTCTTTTGGGTGACACATGTTAGAGCCCGAGCCTGAGTTACTTGCTGAGGACACGGTGTTCGCTGACGCTTAGTCAGAACCCGCGTTGATCGAGGATTTCGTAGACACTGGAGATCAGTCTTATTGTCTTCGTTTAGCTTCTTTTGTTAGACTGCTTAGTTGTCGGTGCGTGACACCTAGTTTGATACTTTGTTATGTTTATGTTTTGTTTGGCCTTGTTCTGGGCCTTAGACTCTTTCCTGTTAGCCTGGTGGCTTTTCTGTGATGTTGAATATTTTGTGGACAAATTTTGGGATTGGTTATTTCATATCCGTCTCATTTTATTATTATTATTGTTGTTGTTGTTCCGTTTGCGTTTACAGGGACCTGCTTATACTAAATTGACGCTTATCAGGCGTGCAGCTTCACAGATCCATGCTTGAGCGGACCTTCTCACGTCTCGCCTCCATTTTAGGGAAGAGGGGCGTGACAGAGCAGCTCTTGTTCCACAGAGGCAGGCTTTTTAGCAGGCTTTTCCGCCGAGGAGGCAGGCTTTTCTGATGATCGCTGTGGAGAGCGAGGCTGTGGATGAGGTTATCGCAGGTAATCCTCAATCTAGCTGTTACTTTCCTAGCTAGTTTTGATTGTTAGATTATGTTGTTTGCTTGAACATGATTGTTTGCTAGACTAGGGTTTGATTGTTAAATTGCTTGTTAGGTGTGGTTTTGGTGTGCACATTTCCTGCACGAGTTCTCTTTGACTCAGGTGCATCGATGTGCATTATTTCTCGGAGCTTCGTGGAGAAGCATTCCTTGTCGACGTCCCCTCTTTCCACGAGTTGGAATATCATTACAGGGAATGGCGTGGTCTCGGTGCATCTTGGTTGTAATTCTTGCCCGTTGGTGGTTTGTGGACATGAGCTTTACGCTGATTTCATTGTCCATGACATCATCAACTATGATGCGGTCCTTGGGATGGATTGGCTTGCGAGCTTCTATGCTACGATCGACTGTCGGAGGAAGAAGGTGGTGTTCGAGATTCCCGGACATCATGTCTTTGAGTTCAGCCGAGGTAGCAGCTCGCTTGGTCCTGTCAGATTTCGGGCCAGGCCGGTGGAGATTGTGGCTATGCAGATGGAGCTAGAGAGGCCAGCTGTGGTTCGTGATTTCGATGACGTCTTCCCCGAGGAGATGTCTGGTTTGCCACCTGATCGAGCTTTAGAATTTTCTATTGATCTTGTTTCGGGAGCGCAGCCGATTTCGAAGGCGCCATATCGTATGGCACCCGCTGAGTTGGAGGAATTGCGGAAGCAGCTGGATGAGCTTTTGCAGAAGGGTTATATCAATCCTAGTGTGTCTCCGTGGGGAGCACCGGTGCTGCTGGTGAAGAAGAAGGATGGTTCACGTCGCATGTGCGTGGACTATCGGGAGTTGAATGCGGTGACCATCAAAAATAAATACCCGTTGCCTCGCATCGATGATATTTTTGATCGGCTTGGAGGATCGAGGGTGTTTTCGAAGTTGGATATGAGGAGTGGTTATCATCAGTTGAAGGTGAAGAAGGATGATGTTCCGAAGACAGCGTTTAGGACGAAGTATGGACACTACGAGTTTGTGGTTATGCCTTTCGGTGTAACCAACGCACCCGCAGTTTTCATGAATCTGATGAACCTTATTTTCTATGACTTTTTAGATAAGTTTGTCGTTATCTTCATTGACGACATTCTGATCTATTCTAAGTCGGTGGAGGAGCATGCATCGCACTTGAGGACGGTGTTGGAGATTTTGAGGAAGCATTGTTTGTATGCTAAGTTTTCGAGGTGAGAGTTTTGGCTGGACAGAGTTGCTTTTCTCGGGCATGTGGTGACTGGAGATGGTATTTCAGTGGATCCCAAGAAGATCAGGGCCATCAGAGAGTGGCTTGTTCTGCAGTCAGCGTCTGAGATTCGGAGTTTCCTTGGACTGGCTGGTTATTATCGATGCTTCATTAAGGACTTTTCCCGTATTACCGAGTCGATGACCAGATTGACGCGGAAGGATGTACCTTTTGTTTGGTCGGGTGATTGTGAGAATGCTTTTGGTGTTCTGAGGGAGAGATTGACGACTGTCCCTGTTCTTGTTGTGCCTGATCGCAGCGGTGGATTTGAGATCTTTTGCGATGCTTCTGGCAAGGTCTCGGTTGTGTGTTACATCAGCATGGGCATGTTGTGGCGTATGCATCTCGTCAGCTCAAGGTTCATGAGAAGAATTACCCGACGCACGATTTGGAGTTGGCTGCAGTTGTGTTTGCGCTCAAGATTTGGAGGCACTTCCTGCTGAGTGAGAAAGTGAAGATCTTCACCGATCATAAAAGCTTGAAGTATATTTTTACTCAGAAGGAGCTCAATATGCGACAGCGTCGATGGTTGGAGCTCATGGCGGATTATGAGATTGATTTGCAGTATCACCCTGGCAAGGTGAATGTGGTTCCTGATGTGCTGAGTAGGCTTCCAGCGGTGATGATTTTGACTTCGCAGTGGAGATTGCAGCAGGATTTTTGCGAGTCAGGTGTGGAGATTATTCTTCCTGGAGAGGCTTCTTCGTTGATGTGTATGCAGATACAGTCGACGATCGTGAATCGGATCAAGGCTGGCCAGGCCGAGGATCCGAAGCTGGTGAAGATTCGGGAGCAGGTGGAAGCCAGTTTACGGACTGACTTTTTGATTCATGAGGATGGCTCGCTGAGGTTTGGAGCCAGGTTGTGTATGCCAGCTGGGGATATTAGAGAGGAGTTGATGGTGGAGGCACACAGTTCGTCGTATTCTGTGCTTCCTGGTGGGACCAAGATGTACAAGGATCTTCGTCTGAACTATTGGTGGTATGGCATGAAGAAGAGTGTGGCTCGGAGTGTAGCCAAGTATTTGGTTTTCCAGTAAGTGAAGGCGGAGCACCAGCGTACGACAGGGTTGCTACAACCGCTCTGATCCCGGAGTGGAAATGGCAACACATCACTATGGATTTCGTGACTGGACTACCTCGGAGTCCGAAGCAGAATGACGCGATTTGGGTGATCGTAGATCGATTGACCAAATCCGCGCACTTTATTCCATTCCGAGTGGGACAGTCCACTGAGGCGCTAGCGAGGAGATATATGGAGGTAAATTCTTTTACTCTCCGTTTTTATTTCCTTTTCCTAGTTTAAATAGTGATGTAACGTGAATCGTGCAGGAGGTCGTACGACTTCACGGAGTCCCCGTGAGTATCGTGTCGGACAGAGACACGAGGTTCACATCTCAGTTCTGGCAGAGTTTGCAGAAGAGTTTTGGTACGCGTCTGAGTTTCAGCACGGCGTACCATCCGCAGACGGATGGCCAGTCCGAGAGGACGATTCAGATCTTGGAGGACATGCTGAGGGCGTGCATGTTGGATTTCAAGGGTTCGTGGGAGGAACATCTACATCTGGTAGAGTTTTCTTACAACAACAGCTTCCAGGCAAGTATTGGCATGGCGCCTTTCGCCGCTCTTTATGGGAGGAAATGTCGATCGCCATTGAGTTGGGATGACGTTGGTGATCGGGAGCTGTTGGGACCTGAGATGATTGTGGAGGCCGTGGATATTGTCAGGAACATTCGGGAGAGGTTGAGGATTGCTCAGGACCGTTTTAAGCATTGGACGGATGCTAAACGGCGTCCTTTGGAGTTTCAGCCTGGGGATCATGTGTTTGTGAGGATTTCTCCGAATCGTGGTGTGATTCGCTTTGGGAAGCGAGGGAAGTTGAGCCCGTGATACATTGGACCGTTTGACATTCTGGAGAAAGTTGGCGAGGTGGCCTACCGCTTAGCCTTGTCGCCATCTTTGGAAGGAGTTCAAAATGTTTTCCATGTGTCGCAGCTTCGTCGGTACATTAGCGATCCATCTCATGCTGTGGATTTCTCGGAGATTACCGTTCGCCCTGATATGATGTATGACCAGCAGCCAATGCAGATTCTGGACAGGCGTCAGAAGTTACTTCGGAACAAGGTTGTCAATCTTGTGAGGGTGATGTGGCGACACGGCTCGCCTGGAGAGTCTACTTGGGAGAACGAGGATGAGATGCGAGAGCGTTTCCCACTTTTGTTCCTAGACACGTGAGTGTTGGGAAATTCCGAGGACGGAATTTTTCTTAAGTTGGGGAGAATGTAACGACTGGTTTTCATGTATCTGGATTATTATATATATATATATATATATATGTTTTGGTGGATTTTCTCCTTATGTGTGGTTTTCATCTCCGTAGCATTCATTTTCGATCGTTTCGTCGTGATTTTCTAGCTTCTTCCTTAGAATCGTCGATTTTGGAGTAAGTCATTCGTGACGGACTTCATATCGGTCATATCTTATTGTTAGATCAAGCCTAGGAGTCTTAGGAATCGATCTCGGAGCTTTGCGCTCCATTTCGGAACTTTCTGTGCACGTTAGCCGGTACAAGAAGGGGAACCGACCGACTAGATGACGATTTAGTCGGTCGGCAAACCTTCATGGACCGACTAGTTGGCTTTGTTAATTTCTCAGGAGTTACTGTTTATCGTTAATCGGTCTAAGAACGTTCGCCGACCGACTAGGTTGCAAACTAGTCGGTCAGCAATCGTTCTTTAACCGACTAGCTCTTTGATCATTTTTGATACCACTAAGAACGTTCATCGACCGACTAGATGAGAAACTAGTCGGTCAGTAGTTGTTCTTTGACCGACTAAATCTAAATCCTATTTTGTATAGGAGTTACTGTTTACACTTAGTCGGTCTGCGTTGGTAAACCGACCGACTAATTCCCAAACTAGTCGGTCAGTGGTTGCTCTTTGACCGACTAATCAGTGTCGAACCCCTAATTTCTGGGCAGCTGCCAGGTCGTTTTCTTTAAATACCCCACTTTGTTTCTTTTCTTTCTTTCTCTTCTCCTGGCCTCTTTCCTTCCCCCTTGACATCTGATCTTCTCCAACCTTCCTCTAGCCTTCCTCCTTCATCAAGAGCTTCTCCCCCTCTCTATTTTGGTCTACCACCATGCCCTAGGCCATCTCCAACCCCCAAAAACCCCCAAAACCCCATTTCTCCATATTTTCCCCATCCATTCCAGATCTGAACCCTAGGTTTCCCGGAGCGTTTCTTCCGTTGCCGTGCTTGCTCGGCATCAATCTTCCTCTTCCGATACGGTAATAACTCGATCTCTTAATATCCTCATAACCCATTTGTGTTTTTGTGAAACCCTAATAAAACTAGGTTGGATGTTGTTCTAATGTTGTTTTGTCATGGCAGCGATCTCATCTCAGTAGTTAGCATTTGTGTGACGGCCTTGTTGTCATCCTCGGTGCTAGGCAAGTGAAACTTGCCACTTAGGGTTTTGGGCCATGTCTTAGGCCGTTTGCTTGCTGTAGGCGTAAAAGAGACTAGGCGACGAAATGATACTCGCCTAGGCGCAATTTTAGGAACTAGCTTGACAACGAAGCTAGAACCGACATTTATCATGTTGCATAACTACCATGTCATGTTTAATTTCCATTAAAGATACGCAATTTAATTGTCATGTCATTGCATTCTTTAAGTGTTCCCGTGATTGTGTAGCTCCGCTACACCTTGTGAAATGATTGAGGCTAGGTGCACCCATATGCCAAATGAAATACGCTCCTGGTTTGTGATCCAGAAAACGAGCTCTTGTGCGGGGCAACCCTGGCTCATTTACTGAGCTCGTGTACAGGGACCCTGGCTCGATTACATGTGGGTTTTGGGGTAAGAGTTAAGCGGCCATTCAACTGGGAGTCTGCCCGATCAGCAACTGCAGTTGTAAGGCGTAAACTCTGGGTTCTGGGGTAGTGTTAAGCGGCCAATCAGTGTGAATGTCCAACAGTTCAGCTGTAAGACGTAAACATCTACAAACAACGTGAAACGTGACTAGTGAAAAGATTGAGATTGTTAGTAGCTTGGCTACTCTTGACATGCCTTGATAAATTGTTCTCTTGTACTTGTGGTTTCACCATGTCTTACTTGTGCACTCATACCATAACTGCCATGTCATGCATACTATAACTGCTAGGTTGTTAGTTGCCTTCTTTTTCAGTTTCCTTGCCCAAGTCTTTTAGACTTGCTGACATGTGCCCCTTTACTCTTTTGGGTGACACATGTTAGATCCTGAGCCTGAGTTCATTATTGAGGACGAGGTGTTTGCTGACGCCGAGCCCGAGCCTGTGTTTGACGAGGACTTCGTGGACACGGGCGATCAGTCGTAGAGACTGTTTGTGTTGTTGTTTAGACTGTTTTGTTGTCGATGCGTGTCACCAATACTTTGTTATGTTGTCCCTTTTGTTGGCCTTGTTCTGGGCCTTTAGACTCTTTCTTTTAGCCTGGTGGCTTTTCTGGATGTTGAACTTAATTTTAATGTTGGACAAATTCTGAGATTTGAGATTTTATTTCTGTCTCTCCTTGTGTTATTATTGTTGCTCCGTTTGTGGTTACAGAGACCTGCTTATGTTTTATTGACGCTTATCGGGTTTGGGGCTTCACAGCTCCACTCTCGTGCGGACCTTTTCACGCCTCGCCTCCATTTTAGGGAAGCGGGGCGTGACAGTTTTGGAGTAACTTAAAATAGCAAGTGTGCGGAAGCGACCAGTCCGATCTTTGTTGTTGTCCCGACCAGCCAGTCGGTGACAAATTCACAGACATGAATCACTGAATATTGAACAGTATTGAACTTGTTGAACAGATTTGGGTTAACCCGGGTTTGCGCACCCGTGGTATCAGGTGGACTCTTGGATGCTTACCGTACTACGCTTTATAAGTTACGAACTAGGCTAGGCACAATTACTCTCATTATTACTATTGTCATTGCTATCATCATAGTTATTCTTGTACGTTACTAGTTGTACTTGCTCGGTCACCTATACTTTACTTGTCACCCTTGCATGCTTGACAAAAATGTACTTTACTTGTCGCACTTACATGCTTACCTGCCCCTACTTTACTTTATACTTTTGCCTGCATAGCTGCTCTTATTCCACGTATTGCACTAGCATGATAGTCTTTAAAATGCTTATTACAGACTGCTCCGTAACTTTGCACTACTTTATGTCTATGGATAGAATTATGTGACTTACCTATGGTTCCATGTTTCGTGGCATCGCAGATGACACACAGCTTGACATAGAGGCTCCTGAGAGCCAGAGTTCGTCCCCGAGGCTGCAGTAGTGGAGTTCTCTTAGTGGCACCTTTTCAGTTGTACTTCTTATCTTTCATTTAATCTTGATGTATTAATTTGTACTATATGGATTGTAATAATTGGACACTGTTTGGGTATTTTTTGTACATCTCTGCATTGTGGCTATTTTTATTTTCACTGGTTAACTGCAGACCTGCGAATAAATCAAAAAAGTAACGTGCCCCCGAAAGCGGGTCGTTACAAGTTTGGGGGCCCATGCAGGTCCACGCTAACTATCTCGTGAACAATATAGCAAGATCAGGATGTACTATATAAAATACTCAAATTGAACTCTTGAGTACTGGTTGTCTCGACTGTTCGCTTGTATTAGATATGCGGGTGAAGTGTCTTTATTACCCATCTTCTTTAACCTCTTTCCCTTCTTTTATTCCACCTTCTGAGTGTATTTTTATACACCTTTCCTCCTTCATCTGCTTAGAGTGATCTTCGATATGTGGATCATTCTTTCACTTCATCTTCATCGCCCTTCTTTTAGTATGTCGTTGCCTTTCGATCGACCTTCTTATTCTTAGAATATGACGTCTAGTTCACCTAGCTACGTCTATTTTAAGGAGGGTAGCGTACGAATTTTCGCTCACCAGAATTCGAGTTCGACAACGGAAGTGAATCGAAGGACGCTCAGAAGTATTTGAGGATGGTGCTAGAGAATTTGAGACGAGCCAAACCCGACGTACAAGTGTAGGCCGTTACGTCTTATTCATCCTTCTTGAACTCGTATCTCTCTTCTAACCCCTAATTTCATCTTGTGCTCGATTCTTCATGGGTTTGAATCACTTCCCACCTACCATCCCCCCTCATTATTATCTTTTGTCCTCATGCTCTCCTCGAGCCCCGATCCCGCCTAACCTAGCTTACCCTACCCTACCCTATCAATAACTTTTGGCACCCCCATTTTAAACCCCTCCTCTCTTCCATCATCAACCCAACCCGTGGCTTCCTCTCCGCCACAACAACACCCTCTCCTGCACCCTACCTCACTCCCCGCGAGACAAACCCATCTCGCCTCGAGCTCCTCCGGTCTCACCGGAAGTTCTGCCACTCCACCCCACTCCGGTGACACCTGCCATGTCGAGCAGTCGCATCGCCGATGGCCCTCCGAAGATATGTTTTGGAATTTTTGGCCTTGGGGACGACCCTCGCCGCCACCCTCGCTACCGCTGTGTGGATGAAGTCTTGGGAAGTTACAGTTCTTGGGCTTCTTTTAGGCTCCCTGCCATGGGTCTCACCCATATTGAGATCCCATTTGGGCTTCTTCTTGCGTCTACTCCTTTGGGTGTGCTGGAAAGTGAGTTTTTGGATGTTTACTTGTTGGGTGATGTTGAGTGTTGCGAATGTCAAGTTTTGTTCTACGGAAGGAGTGATGTCGTCGATTATTGGCTTGATTTTGGCCTTGGGTGTTGAAGTTAGATGTGGGCCTTGCGCTTGGCTTTGGATGCGAGTTTGGCTGTTGGCTAGCTGTTGGGCATTATGCCGATTGATGGCATTGGTGCTTGGTTGGTGATGTAAAAACACGAGTACACGTGGATTAGTCGTTGCATGCTATATAATGAACGACATCCTTGGCTAGGTCCTGTTAAGTCACCAGTAGCACGAATAAACTTTATGATCTTCCTTTTTATGTGGTTTAAATAGCTTGATACTGACTTATTACCTCAAGTTCCAAGATCGATTAGATGTCGTCATCATAATAACTATCATTTTCATGTAACGCCATTAGCTCATATTAACTTTTGGCTACTTGAAAAGTCAAGTTAATTATTATGACGATACTAGTCTCAGGACTAGTTACGGAAGCTATGGTGATATCAATAGTATGTATTCATATATAACATCTCTTGTCTTCTTGATGCTATGATATCATATGATATTTCATGCTATTAACAACTTATTTTCTTACATCGTTATCGTTCGTCAAGCCTTCCTTTTGATCGTTTAAATTGCTTAGGCAGTTATCGGTCTTTTAAATTCCGAGGACGGAATTATTTTAAGGAGTGTAGGATGTAACGACCCGTATTTTTCAATACATTTATTTACATATTCACGTAATTTCCCGTTCTAAAATTTCTTTATAGTCGTTGATCAGGACTTTTATATAGAAAATTATTTCAAAAAATTTCTTATAAAAATACTACCTCTAAACGATTAAGATAAAAATTCATTTTTAATTATTACTGTTTTGGCTTAACGAATTAATTTTCTATACAAACATCATCAAAACGTTTTTAAACTTCTACAGTATCATCCTATGATCATTTAGGGCTCCCCATATTAATTTCATAATTTTCTGTTATCAAATCAACCTAGAACCCGCAAACCCACTTCCTAAACGTTTTGGCCTAAAACTAGTACCTCCGTAGCTTAAACCCCAAAATGGATCTCGTATTTGCGATCCTCGCGACGATACGATCCTGTGAGTATGTTTTCGTAATTTTTCGGAGTCATGCAAAAACGGTGTTGTATTCCCCCGGTTTCACTAATTACTTTCACTAATGACCTTTTACAATTACTACGTAACTTTTTACCTAATTACTTCTACCCTAAACCCCCAACCACTCCCTTAACCAGCCTCCCTTAGCTGGTGAGATCCAAATCTTTTGGATCTCATCCACCCCCTTTAAGATTTGTGTCTCCCCCTTATTACAAGTTTACCATTAGCTAAAACCTATTTAAACACCCCCCTTCATATTAACAAACCCACAACACACATGCTCTCTCTCTCCCCACCCAATCACGTTCAAGCCAAACCCCCCTCCCGCGCTCTCACTCTCCCTCTCTCTCACGCCACCGGCAGCCTCGACCGCCGCCTTGACCGTCGCCCGCCCCCTGACACCGTCGTCTCCACCGCAGCAGGCCCAGCCGCCGTCCAGTGTCGTTGCAAACTCCCCCAAGCAGCACCTCGAAGGCCCCAGGTCCGGCGAGCGCCTCCCGCCCTTCGAAGCACTCCGACGCCGCCGCTTCTCCCTCCGTCCTTGCCGCCCCCTTACGGCGCCTCTCGACGCCGCTCTGACGAGCTCGTCATCGTCGCTTCATCGACAGACCCCCCCTCCACTCGCTCCCTCTCTCCCTGCCACCGCCGGTTCCTCTGCCGTCGTTGCCGCCCCCGCCTTCACCACTGCAACAGGAGCCCGCTGCCAGCCCGCCGCCGCCGCCGTCCGAGCAACAGAACCCCCGCCGCTGTCGACGTAAGGAACGAAGGTGAGTGAAATACGAAAACGTATTTCACGAAATACAAATTCGTATTTCCGTATTTTAGACAATATTATAAAGGGGTTTTATGGTTTTAAATTCATAACTAAAAATATAAGCTTCAGAAAAATGTGAGAGCAGCTCCAGAAAATCAGAAATGATATTCTGGATCCAATAGCGATGGTCTCATCTCGATCAGATGCTTAGTTTTTCTAGAATAAATTTTTAACCCTAAAACTTAAATACGTAAATTCCTTCTAAAAATCCATAACTTCTAATTTTCGCATACACTGATACGTGAGAAAAATATATGTTGTAGCAGTCTTCGAGACGGTCGTTTTTACAGCTCACTTGAACCAGTCTGATATGTATTGCACCCAGAAGAAATTGTTAACTAATTACGTTATCTAGTTAAAATTAGTTTTTAAATTGATTTTTGAGCTTTTAAAAATTATAAAAATTAACAGAAGCTTCTGAAAAATATTTCCTCTTGCAGTAAAATTATTTTCTTCATATCTAGCCTATATAAAAATTTAGAACGATTTTTGACACCGTTTCAATCATTGATAACATCAAAACGATCAAGTTAAATAAGTAGAAAATAGTGTGTTCGTTAACCGATTGTTCTTGTGTTGCATGTATCAATTCTCGTACACCAGCTCCCTTGGAAGCCTAGCTCCAATCTCTTCTTAGTACGACGACCTCGATATGTAAGTCACGTTAATTCTAACTTTAGAAGTTTAGATAGTGTACTCGTATGAACATTGGACTTGACATCTAGTCTCAGAACAGTTATTGGCATGAACAGATGACTAGAGACCTAACTAAATAGAAAATGAATCAACTGCAGAGCAACTTTGACTTGAACGTACGACATCGCTAACTTCCAATAGGTGGTCATTGCACACGACCATCTACTTGGGTAAACTGTGTACTAATTGAAAACCACATGCTCGAAGTATGGAATCAACATCTTTCTTGGACTTGTCTTTATCCTTATCTTCCTTGTTTTTCAATATTGCTGCATGACATGCATATAACTCGAGAATTGTCGATTGTAATACTTGTGTGGAATAGCTTATAGTACGACTGGTGGAATATCGTGTGGTACATCTTGTGGAATAATATTGTGGAATATGTCGTAATGAACATGTACTTGATAGACATCACTGTCACTTGGGTTTTGGGGTAACTTAAAAATAGCAAGTGTGCAGGAGCGACCAGTCCGATCTTTGTTGTTGTCCCGACCCGCCAGTCAGTGACAAATTCACAGACATGAATCATAGAATATTGAACAGTATTGAATTTGTTGAATAGGTTTGGGTTAACCCGGGTTCGCGCACCCGTGTTATCAGGTGGACCCTTGGTTGCTTACCGTACTACGCTTTATAAGTCACGAACTAGGCTAGGCACAATTACTCTCATTATTTCTATTGTCATTACTATCATCATGGTTATTCTTGTACGTTACTAGTTGTACTTGCTTGGTCAGATGTACTTTACTTGTCACCCTTGCATGCTTGACTAGATGTACTTTACTTGTCGCACTTGCATGCTTGACTAGATGTACTTTACTTGTCGCACTTGCATGCTTGCCTGCCCTACTTTACTTTATACCTTTGCCTGCATATCTGCTCTTATTCCACTTATTGCGCTAGCATGATAGTCTTTAAAATGCTTATTGTAGACTGCTCTGTACTTTTGCACTACTTTATGTCTATGGATAGAATTATGTGACTTATCTACGGTTCCATGTTTCGTGGCATCGCAGAAGACACACAGCTTGACATAGAGGCTCCTGAGAGCCAGAGTTCGTCCCCGAGGCTGCAGTAGTGGAGTTCTTTTAGTGACACATTTTCAGTTGTATTTCTTATCTTTCATTTAATCTTGTTGTATTAATTTGTACTATATGGATTGTAATAATTGAACACTGTTTGGGTATTTTTTGTACATCTCTGCATCGTGTCTATTTTGTTTTCACTGGTTAACTGTAGACCTGCGAATAAATCAAATAAGTAATGGGCCCCGAGAACGGGTTGTTACAGGTCATTTGTTCTTAAAGTTTTATGCTAATATTTTTAATCTTTTTCTCTGATATTTTGTTGGCCAAAGCTTGTTTTAATCTCTGTTTCTAAAGCTTATTTCAAAGAGATTCAATACAAATTTCTTTTGATCCATTGTGCTTCACTTACATTTTTTTCAATGATCAACCCCTTTGATTTTCTTTATAGCCACTCAAAACAGAAAGCTACATATTTTGGCTATAGGATAAGGGTGTAACTATCATTGACAAAGGTTTGTTCGTCTCGAGAAATGTGTTGGTAAGTCGATTGGTAATGTGTTGTATTTCCTTGTGAAATGGATCTTTGTATTGGTTTGGAAATCCTAGTTTTTGGTGTAACTAGGTGATTAGGAAACCATAGCACGTGGAGCTAGGTCAGTTTATTACAGGTCTTGCAATAGTGGATTAAAGCCCGAGGAAGGTCAGAGACTGGACGTACCCATGTTGTGGGGAACCAGGATAAATTTGGGGTGTTTGCGCTATGACAATGCATTTGTCTCTCTGTTCATTATATTGCTTATGATCAACATTCCGATGTGCCTAGTATCTTTATCTTTATTACAAGAATTATATTTGTGTTGATTAAGTACCAAGATAGGTAACACTTCTTAGAGACTTATGTAACTTGATTAGAAGGGTTTTTTAATTCGCGAAAAAAAGTTTTATTTTATACACAACACTATTCGACCTACTTCATAGTGTTGTCTGCGATCCACAGGATCCGAAGTCTGCCATCCACAGGATCCGACTTATACTTCGGCCAAGGATTTCGCTAAGGACTGTACTGACTCTGTGACACTAACTCCCCACAACGGAAGAGACGAATCCTTATCTTGGTTTCTATTCCCCTCGTACCCTTCAAGTGACACTCAACCAAAGACCTTTCGACAGCACTTGCCTCGAAGCTAGGTCAAAAATCAAAGTGACACCGTTTATGCACAGACTCATACAGTAACCTTAAGTCAGAGGATCAACTTGCCTATCATCACTGAGAGCTACCATTAAAAGATCAGTATGTGCCATCATGTGAAAACTCTCATTGAGTCGTTCAGTGAACTCATTTTCTAATGAGCACATGTGTCTCGTCTCCGATTTCATCAAACCGAACGATCATGAGATCATCGCCACCAATACTTGGTGAAGACAGAAACACAATAGTCTATCTGACACATCGATGTTCTATTTCGATGCATCTACTACTACGAACATTTTCAAGCTTATGCTTCAAATAGTCAAAACATTTCCCATGATCGTGATCTACATCTCGATATATGTTTGACATCGCATTAAACCTCAAGACTTTATCTAGTATTAACGTAGACAAACATTTATTTAAATATATTCAGACAAATGGCACCAAATAGCATACTGTTATATTTGAACAGGATGTTCCAATTACAAAGAATTGGCATCGATGGCATACATCTCTCAACAGGAATATCGTGACATGGTTTTTACTACCTGTGAGATAGTTTGGCTAGGTTGGTTACTTGCAGATATAAGATATAAGGGTTTCTCTTCGTCCCCCCCACTTTATTGTATTGTGACAATAAAAAGTGTTATACAAATTGTTCGCAATTCGGTGTTTTATGAGCGGACCAAATATATTGAGATTGATTGTCGCTCGATGCCACATGCAGCGGGCCACCATCCCTTTACCGTCTTCCATGCAAATTTTCAATCTATTTACCAAGTCGCTTTCAGCTTCTCGCATCCGTGTTCTCACTTCCGTTTTCTGTTTGACAAACTCTATATTCTCCTTATAGCAGCATCATGAGTTTGAGAGAGTGTGTTAAAACAAGTTAGTTGTTATTTAAGGATAGAATAGTCTTTTTGTTACTGTAAATTCTTTTCTTTGTATTTTTATTGTCGTGCACACGTGCACGTGGATTGGGAAAAACGGTCTGAAAGGGGGTGGAAGAATAAAAAGTGTGGGTGTGTGTGTGGAGGGTCCAGGGGCAAAAATGTAAAAAACAGGGTTGTATGTGCAAAATTCCCCCTCCTCTCTTATCCCTCAAAATCTCATCTCTTATCCAATTTATCTTGTCCAAATTTTCTTATTCAATTTCTCTTGATAACCTCCCTATTTTATAGAATATATATGTATGTATTTATTTATGTATGTATATATATGTATATGTATACTCTTGTCCAAATTCTATTGTCTAATTTCTCTTATCTGTTATGAATAGGCCCATTGGGCCAATTGGGTATCCAACCCACTATTGAAAGCTATAAATACACGGGTAGGGGGCTCTTAACCCTTTACACCTATTTCTCCCTAAATTCCCTTCACAACACGTTATCAGCACGATCACGCTCGTTGGAGGAGACGGCGGCTCGCGGAAAAGGAGATCCACAAATCGCTCAGAAAAAGAAGATCGTAATCTTCTCAACGGGGAGCGAAAAGGGCATCCTTCACCAACCGTCGCCTAGATTCCTCGTCGAATCTAGTAGGTAAAAATCCAAACTTTTAGATCTAAACCTGCTTTTCTCATTAGATCTGCATGTTTTAGGATCAAAAAGTTGATAAACTCGGTAAAATTCAACATTTTTAATAAGATCTGCATGTTTAAAACAATAAAAACTTGTTTTTTAGCGATCAAAATTGTTGAAAACCCCGATTTTTTTACCTCCCCGCCTTTTGATCCAAATTTCCGTACGCCCATAGGGCGAAACGGCGGCGCGCCCTTCGCGCCGCCGGCGGAATCAATCGCCGCGGCCTGAGGCCGCGGCCCCAGGCCGCGGCAGCCGCGGCCTGACGCCGCGGCACGCGGCGCCGCGGCCTGCAGGCCACGGCGGCCGCGGCCTGCAGGCCGCGGCCAACTGCCGCGGCCTGAAGCCGCGGCACTGTGCCGCGGCCTGCAGGCCGCGGCCCGCCGCCGCGGCGGCCGCGGCCCGCAGCCGCGGCCCGTCGCCGCGACGGCGGCCGCACCCTACGCGGCCAGCCGTCGCGGCGACACACCGCGGGCCCCCCCCCAGGATTTTCCTGAAACCCTAACCCTAACGGGTTATTTTTCGGGGGAGGCCCAATATTAACCCTAATGGGTTGTTTTCATGGCCCAAAAAGGCCAGAAAATTAGCCCATTCACACAAATTATTTTATTTATTTTTTGGCCCTAAAAAGCCCAAAATAGGTAAAAGAAAATTTGAAAGGGTTTAAAGCGGTAAAATAAAACAATAAAATATGGATCAAAAAGGCAAAAGTTTTCAAAAAAAAAAAAATTTTCTTGCACGTCGCACACAATTTTAAAATTATTTTAAATGCTTGTGTTTCGATTATCTGCGTGGTTGTATATTGCAAAAATATTATCTGCGTGGATGTGCAAATATTAGGCTATGTTTTTAGGGATCAGCCAGGTTTCCGACACCGTTTTAAATTCCCGCAATTTTTCTTTTCTTTTGAGAGAAACTTTGTATGTGAGGATGAAAATGTAAAAAGAAGACCGAAGGACACCAAAAAGAAGCTGAAGGCGTTTCGCTCAATGAAGATAGGGGCTTCTCTCTGAAGTTCCCGAGTTGTAATTTACTTTCATGCCTTTTATTTTGATGTAACCTCGGACTGGACTTTTTATTTATTTTTCGGTGTCGGCTGGCTGATCCCCATAGCCTAAGGTCATTATTTCTGTTTTTCATTGTTTTTGCATTAAACTGCGTGGTTGATTAATTAGCTTTAATACCATGTTTTAATGTCGCAATGAAAACCATTAAACAGCATGCGTGATTATTAATTTTTAGTAATTAATTATTCACATTACCTGAAAAAGCATGTATGTTAAAACCGCAGTAATTTAAATTCATGAAAATGACTACATTACATGCGTGGATGTCTGTCTTACTTTCAGTTTTAATGATACATGCTATTTTGTTTCTGTACATGCTAGATCATAAAATGGCCAGACTCGCAAATGTAGACTTCTCAGTCCTGAAGGCTGATGGGTCAAACTACCTGAGTTGGCAGTTGGACCTGAAGTTCCATCTGCGCTCTCATGGTTTCAGTCTCACACAGACTGAAAAGGCAACAACTAGTACTGCCCCAGCTAACAAGGAGGCTTCAGTGGAAGCACCTCATACAGAGGAAGTTTCCGATATATTAAAGGCGAAAGCCATTATATATATCAGGAAACACTTAGACTCGACCTTAAAGGACGAGTACCTCACTGTAGAGGACCCTTACGAGCTGTGGGATGCACTCGAGGAGAGGTACCGACATCAGAGGGATGTCATACTCCCCCGTGCACAGTACGAGTGGACTCACCTCCGCATACAGGATTTCAAATCCGTAGCGGAGTACAACTCAGCTCTTTTCCGCATCACCTCACGCCTGAAGTTGTGTGGTGAACCAGTGACGGAGAAAATGTTGCTGGAAAAGACGTTTACGTCTTTCCATGAAAAGGACATGATCCTTATGCAACAATATCGAGAGAGGAAGTTCACAAAGTACTCTGACCTTCTTTCATGCCTACTTATGGCTGAACAGAACAGAGACCTGTTGGTTGCCACCCACAACCTGCGCCCTCCTGGCTCCGCTCCATTGCCACCTCCTGCAGAGGCCCACTTCCAGTCTTCCCAGAAGAAGAAGACGGACAAAAAGGCAAAATTCCAGAAATGGAAAGAACAGAAGCAGCGGAAGAAGGCCACTCACCCAGCTCCTCCCCAGAACCAGAAGTTCGTGGACAAGAAGCAGAAGAGGATTCCCAACAAAGGAGGCACTCCCAAGAAAGACTGGGAGGACAAATGCTCAAAATGCGGGATGACGGGCCACTGGTCCAGAATCTGCCGCACAGCAAAACACCTCCAGGACCTCTACCAGGCAAGCCTCAAGCCTCGAGCTGAGACAAACCTGATGGAGAGCGCAGCGTTGGCAGAGACCTCATGGACTCCCGAAGATTTCATGGGAGATGATACTCTCTAGATCTGGACCACTTTTATGCAATTAGCAATGTATCTTAAATTTTTATGCATCGTATCTAGTTATTTTTTCCATGTCAAACAATATCTTTTTAGCATTTATTTATGAAAGTGAATCTTTTATCTATATTTATTGCTTGAATGTCTTCCCCCATTTTTAGATATGGAACTTATCTGCCTAGTGGACAGTGCATCGACGCACTCGATCCTTCAAAACATAGACTATTTCACGAGCGTAAGTAGTTATTCTGGCCCACTGAGAACAATCTCAGGGCCAGCAAATATAATCGAAGGATCAGGGGAAGCAATTATATTGCTCCCCGGCAACACACAAATAACACTTAAAAATGCGTTATACTCCCCAAAATCCATCCGAAACCTCCTAAGTTTTAAAGACATCCGTTTAAACGGATATCACTTAGAGACGGTCGAGGAGGATAAAAGGGAATACTTGCTTGTAACGGCTCTTACAAATGGTTCAAAAACCATTGTGAAACGTTTCAAGGGACTCCCCTCGGGACTCTACCAAACAAGTATACAAACTCCAGAAACATCCATGGTGGAGCACCTGCAGTGCCCCCAAACACCAGAATTCCAACTCTGGCACAGTCGACTGGGACACCCTGGTTCGGTTATGATGTACCGCATCATAAAGAACTCCAGGGGCATTGACCTGAAGAACCTGAAGATTCTTCAAAAAGGCAAATTCCCATGTCCACCCTGTTACAAGGGTAAACTGATCACGAGACCCTCTCCACTGAAAGTGGATGTGGAGTCTCCCAGCTTTCTGGAAAGAATCCACGGAGACATTTGTGGGCCGATTCACCCATCAAGTGGTCTGTTCAGGTACTTTATGGTCCTGATAGACGCATCAACTAAGTGGTCACATGTGTGCCTACTGTCCACCCGTAACCTAGCACTATCTAAGCTTTTAGCTCAGATAATAAAGTTACGGGCCCACTTCCCCGACCACCAGATAAAGAAACTTCGTCTGGACAATGCGGGGGAGTTTACGTCACAAGTCTTTCTAGACTATTGCCAAGCTCAGGGAATTGAAGTCGAACATCCTGTAGCGCATGTTCACACCCAAAATGGGTTAGCAGAATCTCTAATTAAGAGACTGCAATGGATCGCTCGTCCATTATTACTTCAATCCCAGATGCCAGTGAATGCGTGGGGTCATGCAATTTTGCATGCTGCATCTTTAATAAAATTAAGACCCTCTGGAGGTCAGTCATCTTCTCCAATGCAACTAGCACTTGGAGCCCCACCAATTGTCTCACATTTGAGAATATTTGGTTGTGCAGTATACGTCCCCATAGCACCACCACAAAGGACAAAGATGGGTCCACAACGTCGCCTAGGCATTTATGTTGGGTTTGACACCCCCTCCATAATTAGATTCCTAGAACCCCTTACGGGGGACGTTTTTAAGGCACGTCTAGAAGACTGTGAATTCGATGAAACATCGTTCCCAAGACTAGGCTCACAGACAAAGAAGCCCGAAGCTTCAGAAAGTATCACTTGGGATACAAAAACTTTATGTCACTTTGATCCGCCAACAAGCCAGTGTGAGGAGGAGGTCCTGAAGATTCTCCACATCCAAAACACTGTCCATCTCTTGCCGGACAAATTTACTGACAACCAGAAGATTGTCAGATCACACGTCCCTGCTGCTAACACTCCAGCTAGGATTGACATACCGCAAAATGGATGCAATCCGCCTGCAGCAGAAATGGTTGGACCTCTCAAAAAGAGAGGACGACCACCGGGATCCAAGGACCAAGTCCCTCGAAAGAGTAGGACCCTTGGCAATGGTAAACAAATACCACCACAGGATGCTAATTTAAGCCCTGCTACCCCATCTCTCCCAAACTCTCATGAAGAGGAAAAACCGGGAGAAAATGAAGTATCGATACACTATGTACGAACTGGGGAGTATTGGGACAGAAAAAGCACAACAATAGATGACACATTTGCGTGTAATATTGCCATCAACGTCGCGTACTGCGACGATGATATTGAACCACGCTCTCTGACAGAATGTCAAAGCAGAGATGATTGGCCAAAGTGGAAAGCGGCAATAGGAGTGGAGTTGGATTCACTCACCAAACGCAAGGTCTTCGGACCAATAGTCCAGACACCAAAAGGTGTAAAACCTGTGGGTTATAAATGGGTATTTGTTAGAAAACGAAATGAACAGAATGAGATCGTACGCTACAAAGCAAGGCTTGTAGCGCAGGGTTTTACCCAACGTCCTGGGGTGGATTTTGAAGCCACATACTCCCCGGTCATGGACGCGATCTCCTTCCGATTCCTCATTGGCATAACAGCACAAGAGGGTTTAGATATGCAACTCATGGACGTGGTTACTGCATACCTATATGGCAACCTAGACCGAGACATCTATATGAGATTGCCTGACGGTTATTCTTTGCCTGCAGCACTAAAAGAGAGAGACCGTGACATCTACTCAGTGAAACTGCAAAGATCATTATATGGTCTAAAACAATCTGGAAGGATGTGGTATAACAGACTGAGCGACTTCCTTGCACAACAAGGATTTAAAAACGACCCAGTCTGTCCTTGCATCTTTATAAGAGCAAAGGCAACAGGATTTGTAATAATAGCCGTCTATGTAGACGACTTAAACCTCATCGGATCTCCTGAAGAGATCGCAAAGATTTCTAGAAGCCTGACAGAAACTTTCGAGATGAAAGACCTCGGAAAATCAAAATTCTGTTTAGGCCTTCAGATAGAGCATCTTAAAGATGGGATCCTGTTACACCAGTCAACTTACACATCGAACTTACTGAAAAAGTTTCAGATGGATAAGTGCCACCCCCTCAGCACTCCGATGGTCGTCAGATCATTGGATGTTCACAAAGACCCCTTCCGGCCGCTGGAAGAGGGGGAGGAAGTACTAGGCCCCGAAGTGCCTTATTTAAGTGCTATCGGTGCACTCCTTTACCTGACTAACTGCACTCGCCCTGACATAGCGTTTGCAGTAAACTTACTAGCCAGATATAGTGCTGCACCTACACAGCGGCACTGGGCCGGAGTTAAGCACCTTCTGCGCTACCTCCAAGGGTCCATAGACTTAGGTCTATTCTATAGGAAAGGGGCATCAACTGGTTTAGTTGGTTATGCTGACGCAGGTTACAGGTCCGATCCTCATACAGAGAAGTCTCAGACCGGATACATGTTCACATATGGCGGTACTGCCATATCCTGGAGATCTGTGAAGCAGACCATGACGACCGTCTCATCCACCCACTCAGAGCTACTTGCGATCTTCGAAGCAAGCAAGGAATGCTTCTGGCTACGCTCGGTGATCCAGCACATACTCACCTCCACCGGCCTTACGACCGGCGTACTTGCACCCACTCCACTCCATGAAGACAATGCAGCATGTATAGCCCAGCTACAGGACGGCTACATCAAAGGTGACAAGACGAAGCATATCTCCCCCAAGTTCTTCTGGACGCACGACCTTCAGAAGCAAAAGCAGATTGAGGTACAGAAGATCCAATCATGTAATAACTTGGCGGATTTGCTTACCAAATCCCTGCCTACTAGTATCTTTGAGAAACTTGTATATGGGATTTGGATGAGGAGAGTGAGTAAATGTAAACTGGGTCAGGATGAGAGAACTATGAACGCATAGATACATAGGAGACTGATGTATAGATTCATAGGAAATCTGCAAGCCTGAAGCTTGGTCAGATAAGGGGGAGTCAACTGCAGAGTTGTACTCTTTTCCCTTGGCTACAGGTTTTTTCCCACTGGGTTTTCCGTAGTCAAGGTTTTGACGAGGCAACCTCGTTGACTCTGGATCCTGAAGTATCCACCCCTTGACACATCCCTAAAACAGGGGAAGTTATGAGTTAACTGTTCTTTCTTTAACAAAACAGTAACCCTAACTCGGATCCTGAAGAATCCACCTCTTATTTCAATGTTGATTGGATAAGGGGAAGTGTTATGAATAGGCCCATTGGGCCAATTGGGTATCCAACCCACTATTGAAAGCTATAAATACACGGGTAGGGGGCTCTTAACCCCTTACACCTATTTCTCCCTAAATTCCCTTCACAACATTATCCAATTTCTCTCGATACCATCCCTAATTTATAGAATAGATGTATGTATATGTATGTATGTATATGTATGTATGCATGTTTATATATGTATGTATATACTCTTGTCCAAATTCTCTTGTCCAATTTCTCTTATCCAATTTCTCTTGATAACATCCTTATTTTATAGAATAGATGTATATGTATGTATGTATATGTATGTACGTATATGTATATATGTATGTATATATATATACGTATATACTCTTGTCCAAATTCTCTTCTCCAATTTCTCTGGTCCAATTTCTCTTATCCAATTTCTCTTGATAACATCCATATTTTATAGAATAGATTGTTTTTAAAGCACTTTATGAGAAACCTCAGTTTTGTATTTTCACAGCATGAACAAGAAACTATCGCACAATCACTGAGTGTATATCAAGAAAGATTAGAAACCATTGCCTGCCCCGAAGGAAGTGTTTATGTTACAACGGCTTTCAACTTAAAACACCAACCCATACGCTCTCATATCTTCAGGATTTGGAACCAAAGTTCATATGGGCGGGACCGGCCGCTTTCAGACTCCATGGGATCCGTCATGGCCATCGAAAGCCGCCTATCAACGTACCAGACGCGCAGTCATTAGGGGCTCGCATCAGTTTCCACCAAACCTGGCTAAGAGCTCTCCACATAAACCACGACGAAATTACAGTACAGTCAGGCCGGTGATCTTCCACCTCCTAACCCTTCCAATTGCACAACACATTTTCTTCACACAATCAAAACAGACACGATCACCGATATATAAAGGCCCCCGTAGATGGAAACATCAACTGATCTGCCCGAGACTGTGCCTGAGCCTCGGCTTCAGCCTCGGCTTGCTTCTGCTGCTCCAAGAACCTATTTATGCGCTCGATTAACTGTGCAGCCTTCCTCCTGCCTCTGTCTGTACCGTTTATTATGAGATCCTGCAAGTGACCCATCACTCCAAGACCTTGAGCCTCGACCAAACGCTGCTGCTGCTGCTCTCCACTGGAGAGATGAACGAGGACAGCTGCTGCGTTTTCCCTGTTTCTTGGAGACCCGCTGCCTATAATCTCCACCAGCACAGGAACAGCGTCCGCAGAGCCAAGTACCGCTTTTCCCTCGGAATGGCTCGACAATATTGCAAGTATGGCCAGGGCCTCATCTAACATTCCACCTCCTGGTTCTGTCAAGAGCCTCATCAGTGTCGGAATGACCCCTGCCCTCACTGCCTTTCCCTTGTTACCCTGGTAAATGCATAGGTTAAAGAGTGCAGTTGCTGCGTCCTTCTTCCCCCGCTGGCTGCCTTCACTCAGTAGCGCAGCAAGAGCCGGAATAGCTCCAGATGCCCCTATGGTGACTTTGTTCTCATCTACGACCGACAGGCTAAAGAGCGTGGCAGCAGCATTCTCACGTGCTTCCATACTGCCTTTTTTTAGCACGTGGACTATCCCAGCAACAGCACCAGAGGAGACTATAAGTCCCTTGTTCTCCTCCAAGATTGATAGGTTAAGAAGGGCAGTTACTGCATGTTCCTGAGTGCGGGGGTCGGGTGTGGAGAGTAAGCTGACAAGGAGTGGTATAGCCCCGGCTTTTGCAATGCAGACGCGATTCTCGGAACTGCGCTTGGCGAGCAGTCTGATCTCACCAGCAGCCGTTCGTTGGTCTTCGAGTCCATGGGAAGACAGCTTGCGGATGAGCTCAACAACCCTGGGATGTTCAGCTGAGGAGCACGTTGAGGGGGGCTTACTAGGCCATAGTGGCCTCTCTGGTGGAGCAACTCCATTAGCTTCGCACCACAGTGCTATGAGGCTTCGCAGGACGTAGTTTGGGGTTATTGATGTATTGGGGAGCTTTTGTTGCGTCTTTGGGCATGTGTCGTGCCCGGATTCTATCCATTTCTCAATGCAACCACGCTCATAGGTCTGTCAAGGAAAACAAAACGTAGGAATCCTCAGAGGCCATAAGAAAAAGAACATGCAAACAAAAAAAATCTAAGATTGTAGAAGAACCTGTCCAGTTGCTACTATAACTGGATCCGTCATCAGCTCTAGAGATATTGGGCAGCGGAAATCGTCTGGAATGACTGGGACTATGGGCTTCTCATCTAAAGAAATAACATTAGGACTCGCTGGAGTGCCCATATCAGGGTTTTGCGTTTGTACAAAATCTTTGATCTTCTTTAATAGCATTGACATCTTCTCAATGTTTTCTCCAGGATCGACACCACCACTAGAAACAACCAACTCATGCAATGCTAGTGATTCTTGTTTTAGATCAGATATTGTCATCAGCTGTAACTTCTCTGCCAGTCTCTTTAGGATGGCTGTGTCCATTGCATTAGCATCTGTAGTATAATAGGCAGATAAAAGATCGCTAAATAGCTCATCATCAGGTGTGTCAACCCGTTCTTTGGCTCTCTTGAACTGGGCATGCACAAGCTCAACCTGTAAGAGAGATACATACATACTGGTAATGTTGTTAAAAATGAACCTGGGACTGGTCTACATATTTTAATTAGCGAATAAGCGAGACCATGAAGAAAACTTAAAGACTATTTATAAACCAAGTTTTTGAATTGCAGTAAAGAAGAAATACTACATCATAAAATTAAAAACAAATTATCAGCACAAGAAATGGTTCTACCTGTTCTCTAACTTCATCTGATATAT